>CAUOPZ010000180.1:10000-17500 GCA_963457665.1 Thysanoteuthis rhombus | reverse complement strand
TTGTGGATTCTATTTTTTTAGCACTGAAATCCAACGCATATATATGCTCAAGTTCTGTTTTTTTATTGAAAATATCAATAAGACAGTCATGAAAAGATCAAGCATATAAAAAGAACTATTTCCCAACAAGCTATTATTTCCGATATGTGCAGCTCAAGCCATAAAATGATAACACTTTGAAACTATATTCAGCCACCATCAAGTTAAATGACTCAGACTCAGCTACTTCTGTGTCACATGACACATGAGAGGCAATGATTATTGTCTATTTCTCAAACAATTCATTGAAATCCAATCATTGTAGCAACTAAGGGTTTTTTCAGGGACCGGGGAGGTAAGCCGATGCTCAAGATGAACTACTTCAGTGCTATAAGGCTCCAACTACCCTGCTGTTTACCCTTAGCTAGGTGGAAAAGTGGATTCATATCTCCCCCAAGGTATTAGTGCAAAGTGAACAGAAGCAGCCTCAAGCTGAACTTGAACTCTTTTACTGACTGTGTTCTCCATAACTATTACTCCACTGCACACCTCTTATAATATTACATTTTTCAACTAACAAATCCACAAACCAACATATTTTTTGCCAACTTTAAGCAAAAACATGAGAAAAAAAATCAATGAAGCTATCAGTTATTATTGGAAGTACAAGAGATTTTAAGGCTGCGATATGTCAATGGTAGGATGGCAGTGAGTGAGATGGCAGGAAAAATATTGAATGATAAGGGTTTGAAAAAATGGTTATGTTAAATAAGGTGAACAAGAAATGAATTGAGGTATAAGGGGTCTGGTTTTAAAAAATTCAGGGAAGAAGAAAGGATGGCAGATAAGCAGTTTCCCAACATCTTTAGCTCAATAGGTTAAAACATGGATCTATCAACTCCTCATGATCCCTTCAGAATAATTTCTTTCTGTTTAATCACTGTTCAGTTTAGGAGATATTTTACAGAGCATAACCATTATGTCACTAATTAATCTGTTATAATGTGGGAATATCTTTACTATAAAGTACCCTTTGCAAACTTCTTGAAATAAATTATTTTATTATTTACTTTTATTATAAGATAAAGTATTGAAAATCATTATCAATTTTTGACTATAATTTACCTTCATCTCAATTTTTAAGTTGTTTTTATTACAAATCAACTTAGATTATCACTATGGCAGAAGTCAAACAGCTCAGATTGGGAATAAAGAACAAGCCCGCTTTATGGGTAGAGAATCGTAGTTGACAAATTAATGATAATGGTTCCTTGAAATCATATATTCTGCATTACAAGATAAAAGCCCAACTCACTTTATATAGACAGATGATAACCAAATTCAGCCATTTAGAGATAAGTACTTTTGGTCTAAAATTGTCTACATAAAGTAAAATAAACCTTTGAAAAATATTCACAAGTGTTTTTTTTTTTGTTTCAAGTCTAAATTAAGTAAATCAAAATATGACTAAAATTTGAAACATACAGGTTCTAATCACTGTATGTAGGTTGATTTGGACTAATGAAGAGAACAAAGGAGAACTGAACAATATCCAAGTCCAAGTAGTCATATCTAGTTTGACCCCTCAAATATCCATTGGAGAAATCTGCTCATAGTGATATAATCATCTGTTAACGACAGATCAAAAGTCCACAGCATTTGGGGTCACAGTCTCAACTAATGAAACAAATCATGCCAGAATGGATCAATATTAATCAAATAGGAACAGGATTATTCTATCATCTCCTCATTAAAATCAAGACTGCTAAAAAGGAACTTTTGGAGCTTGGGGGACCAGGGAATGAGGACGGTATTAAATTCACAAGCCCTGTCAACTAAAAAAAAAATTAGCTATTTAATCCTTTTGAGATTTTTGGGATATATATATATATATTCCATGGTGTCTGCGACTACTGATATATAAATGCCCCAGTAGATCTCTTTTATAAATCTACTGGGACATTTTGATTTAGGCATTAACAGATTAACTAGGGAAGGCAGCAAATGTATCAATTATCCATTGCAAGATAAAAGCCTTGGCTAGAACAGAAATTTTATCAATTTAGTTAAAGAACTGCAACAATGGAAATCTGTCATTTGCAGTTAATAGGTTGATGCTTCTCTGTAATGATTCAACCCCTACTATAACTAAAAGAGTTTGGATTTTACTTATTCTCTACTCTTATAAAATGTCTTATTACTTTAGTGCCAACTCCAAAAATATTTCAACGATCTTGAAAAAATCTTGAAACATTTCATGATTCATATGAAAACTTCGTAACTTACTCCATTCAACAGTAATATCAGGTCTTCAAACTGAATAAACTTACACTTTGACGAAATGAATTCATCACTATAATTCAAACATTTTTATATTTGTAAGGATAAGAAAAAAGAATTTCAAATTTTATATGACCCCGCCCCCTAATAATAAATAAACCTCCAAATTAATGAGGAGCACATGACAGAAATGACCTATTCTGGTTATGATAATATTGATCCCGCACCCGGTTGAAACTAAAAACAGAAAGGGAAACACAAAAATGCAAGGTTAATATCAGCAAACGCATTCAAGGCACGTTGAATGTCTGAGGCAGAAAGGTCAAAGGAGCAGCTTGCAGGGCCCCTGGGCCCTTAGCCACTGGCCGGTAAATACTCACATGTGTGGTCAAACGGTAGGACATGAGTTCAAACTCTCCGTCAGGGGGAATGAACGAGATGGTCCGATCATTTTCAAACCTGGACAAGCGGACGCATTGGTGGAACTTCACGTCCTCCAACTCGACTGACTTGCTTTTTCCTCCTACATTTAGTTATAATGAGAAAGAGAACAAAAGATAAAAGTGAACCTCACAAAACTGGACAACACATGATGCTAACACAACTGTTAGCAGAGAGAAACTGGAAGGAGAGGCAAAAAGAGGGAAACTAGAACATTTATTAGAAACAATCAACAATACTGTCAAAATGTTTTTTTTCAGTTTTTAAGCTTGGCTGGCTGGCTGGCTGGCTGGCTGGGTATGTATCATGCATACAGGCCACATCAATGGAGCAAGAGGCCTGAAAATTTGAACATTTACTCCTTCAGACTAGAAAGAAACATTTTGTTTTTTCAAAATTTCCTATCAAAATAGGTTTTTAGTCAGGGGGTTCAAATTACATTGACAGTTCAAGCTAAATTGGTCACTAGTTTGTACCACTTGTTTTTGGAAAATTCAGTGATCAAACAAAAGGCATACTTTATGGTTTCTCATCAAGACATTTCGTATAAAATCCACCAATCATAATTTGTAATAATGACACTTAAATCCAACAGAGTGCCATAATAATAAGAGTCTACAGTATTACTTTCCTCATCATACCATACTAGACTAAATACCTGCCCTTATCTCCCTCGATTTTGAGCCTTAATGTAGAAAACAAAATTCTGTGTATTCTGTCCCCCAAAAGTGAAAAAAATATTTTGAAGCCGAAAAGTGAAAAAAAAAAGATCTTTCGCCTTTCATCCTCAAAAAGTAAAAAAAATTACCCCTTGATTTAAGAAAAAAAAATGTTTGTTTTCTAATCTCAAAGGTAGAGGGAAAAAAAAACAAAAAAAAAAACGATTCTGACACCTAAAAGTGGATAAAAATTACACCACTTTCAAGATCACCTAAAAGTAAAGAAAAAAAAGAAGAAATTCCCCTTGATTTGACCCCTATAAGTGGGGGAACCAACCAACCAACCACCCACCTAATTTTGCATGTAGAAGAGAATCCTCCAGCCCATTTCAAATAAAAAATAAAAACAAAAATCTTCCCCCCTCACCTTATACCCCTTAAAAGTGGAATATAAATTCCTTTGCATTTAAACCTGAGAGTGAAAAAAAATAATATTTCAATTATTCATCTCATTCTTCTGGTTTTCCTACTACCACAATCAGCAAATTCATTCAGATGTATAATATGTAGAGAAAGAGGGAGTCACTTTTTCCCAGGTAATGTCACCCAACATTTGAAACAGCAGTGTGTTCAGTTATTTCTTTTGAATCTTGTGTAGAATGAACACCCCAGATTTGATCCATCAGAAAAGTTCAAATTTTGAGGTTTCACCGAATGACATCACGTAATAAATCAGAAGTCTCAAGGAAAAGTAAACAAATTCATCGTGTTATTTTATCTCAATCCAACTTTTTTTCGTTCAAACTTTTTTGATTAAATAAAACTCTGGCGTTTTCTATATGTTTTATTTTGTAAAAAAAAGGTAAATAAAACTTTGATTAAATTATAAGTACTTTTTTATTTAACCCTTAGCCCGGGACAGGACAAACATTGTACTTCGTACATCCAAACACACTTTTTTCCCCTGGCATAGGAAAAAAACTAGAACACATAATAGCAGGAGTGATTTCCTTTGATAGTTCTATATATTTTTCTTTTAAATGAGACTAGTTGTTTACCTTTGTAGCACTCTTCCTGGTAAAGACAGACAACATGATACGTAGTAGGAACCATGCTTTTAGGAAAACCAGCCATCAACATATTCACAGATAAAAAGCATGAACCTTATGAAATATTGAGGTTATCACTATTAAAAATGTAGCAACAGGGAGAAGGAACATAGGAGAAAAATTTGAATATGAAAATTACACTTATAAACAGTGATATGTTCATGTTTGAAAACTTGCTACACATAAAAAAAACAAAAAACAAGCCATAGTTATAAAGCTATTGAATCATGCGAAAACGCAGTGTGAGTGCATTTACTTACCAACATGCCACACTGCTTCTCCTTCATTTACATCTGAAAATTTTCCACTTATTTTTTCATCATTTTTTGCAAACAATATACTACAGGTGAAATCTTTGTTAATTCTTCTTCTAATTCATATATAATTTTGTGGGTCTAGTGTGAATACATTGGGCATCATAAGGATAAGAAAACAACAAATTTCTTTACTTCTTAGAACTGACATACCAAGTGATGTCATCTTTTGTAACCTCAAAGTTTGAACTTTTTAGTGGAATCAAATCTAGGGGGCTTGTTCCATACATGATCCTTTCTTTTCCAAAAAATTCACAGAAATTCAAATATATCCGTGAAATTTGTCACGCAGATTAACTACTAGTTTCTATGATTCTGCAAACCCATTTTGATTTCATGTAGGAATACCAAGCAAAATACATGAAGATCAGAGATCTCAAATGGAAATAAGGAACAAAGGCAAACATAGTATTACCCCGGTGTCTAAAACACTGACCTCAAAGACACTTTCCTGGAAAAATTTTACTTTTATTATGAATTATTTCTATGTTCTCTGTATTATGAAATGACTGAAATCAGAAAAAAAACTTCCTTCACTGTGAGTAAAAGACCTTAATGTAATCCAGTAAATTTCCCTTATTACGGCTCTCTCAGGCGTAACATTATGATTGATGGATTTTCAAACATGGTAAGCAAATTAATTACTTTTTAACTTGCTCACAAAAAAGTATTGTCTGCAAAAATATAAAAACAATGGTACCATAAGAGCGTATGTGATAGTGCCATTACATAATTTTTTTTGTAGTGAGGTTCAAACAGTCTTGAAAAAGTAACAAGAATTTCATTTTTATACAATATTGAACAGCAGTTAACACAACATATCATATACATCTACACAAGCAAAACACTATGACAGAATCGTGAAAGTATTCACCGGCAATGAAAGAAAAGATGAAAAAGGAAAAAACAAAAATTTTCTTTTTTAATTTCAGTCATTAAGATGACTTAAGATATTTAACAAACTAAAAATAAAACATACATAAAAATTTTTTTAGCAATGACAAGAGATTGGAAAGGTTCTCTTTGTCTTTACAAAATGGAAACGTTTTAGATTGAATATTACTCCCAATTATACGGAGTGGTCTCAAGAAATTTGGTTAGGAAAATTCAGTCTATTTTAAATGACATGACTGAATTTTCTGATTTTTAAATTACTATTTTTAGTAAAACTTATTATGACGGTTTCTCATCGATTCCTACCTATTTATTTTTAATTCTCCTAACTATCGATATTTATATAATGGTCAACCATTGATTCTTTTTCTTTTTATTCAATTTTTCTTCTTAAAGATGGTTCCATAATTTTTGTGACCATATTTTCTATAACCAAATCATCTATGGTTTCCAAGCACCATTACCATTACCATTACAAGGATATCCTAAAGTTTCTAAGTCAGGATTAAAAGTTACCCTATAAATCTTTCATTGAACAGATGAGAACCAAACTACACAAAGCTAAAATATTTTCAGAAGAGTATTTTACACAACACAACTAACATATTATCTTCTCAAATAAATCTGAGTACATAAATACTCCATGAGGAGTTCAGAATGAAAGCTTGTACGTGAAAATTTTCCTGAGGTGATTTTGGTTTCAGGTACATTTTTATATACTTGCATTTAAGCACATATATATAGTTTGAAGTCAAGTAATGCATACATATGTATATATATATATATATATATATATATTATGAAGGGAAAAAATGAGGAAACCAAATTTTTGTTTGTTTTTTTTAAATGTTTTAAAAAGTCGTTCATCCTTGTGGGATGTTTCAATTGATCCTTTACTGTTGTAAGACAAATGCAAAATGGGTGAAATGGATAGAGGAAAGGTTGTGCGGAAGTGATGATTTCTCAGACTAATCAGTCTGTATGATTTTATCTGTGAGGAGGTTATATCTAAGATCAACAGGGACAGGGAATCGGAGATTTATAGGAGTCTATACTGACAGGCATTCAAGTAGAACCTATTAAATTATGTTGTCATCTTGTGTCTTCATGAGTTGTTTGTATTGTAAAGTTATTGTTTGAGTGCATGTATAGGTACATACAATAATAGATGTATGTGTAATTTTAAGATGGTCATATAAAATGTATAATGGTGATGTAATTCTCAAGTAGGTAAGTTATATCGATGCTTATGGGATGCACTAAGCTGCTTCATTTAGGAATTGATTGGACTAGTTTAGGGTGACATCTTGTTTTCCATCAGCTTGGCAAGGTACGGTGATGGTAGAGAAACACAAATGAGCAATGACCAGGTGTCTGCATTGCACGATAATGTTTCTCCTTGTGTACACGGTCGAAAATGTCCATATCAGGTGTTTATATAATGAAAAATATAAGTGAATAGAGGAAAAAAAAAAAGAAAGAAACTAATTAGCAACTCACTTCCTGTACTCTCAAAGAGAACCTTGTCATTAAGCCCCAATCTCAGTTCAGGCATGCCAGACAGGTAGACACGCATCTTGATGCAGCCAACAATTTCACTGCGCAGCACATTGCCATTAGCACTCACCTAAAACATAAAAAAAGCACATTAGGAGATTCTATCCCTAAAATATCGTGAACTTCTCATGTATCAAAATATACTTTATATCAAACATCTTTCTCAGGACCTAATCAAACGACAACTCTGCGAAAGATTTCACAAAAAATATCATAATCATTTCTAAAAGGTATGATCAACGTCTTACAGAATATGTGAGTCTACCT
>CAUOPZ010000179.1:2500-20000 GCA_963457665.1 Thysanoteuthis rhombus | reverse complement strand
AGTGCTAATAAAGTTTTTTTTAGCTTTATGTA
Source organism: Thysanoteuthis rhombus (assembly GCA_963457665.1). NCBI lineage: Eukaryota > Metazoa > Mollusca > Cephalopoda > Oegopsida > Thysanoteuthidae > Thysanoteuthis > Thysanoteuthis major. Next base: position 19,968 of record CAUOPZ010000179.1, on the reverse strand, counting down.
AGAACTAGCAAGAGTCCTTCATGAAGAACTAGATTTAATGTTTCTGTTCGCTTATCTAACATACTGATTTACATTATATATGAAAGATATAATGAAATGGTTTGCTATTGTTTAGAGGTAATCCTTCTGTGATTCAGCATTTTTTCTTCTGTCATTCCTCATGGCTCAGTGGTACCAGATTAGTGCAGATATACTATATGAACCCCAGTTTTTAGTGATAATGAGCTTGGTAGGGATCATAGTTCCCTCTGAGCTGTGCACTCACGCACAGATTTTGCACCCAGCATACAAAAGAAATTAATGTGCACACTAAAGGATTCATGTATCTGAAATAATGTTCTTCAAAGTATAGAATAAATTCTTAAGTAAGAATGCAATCACGTTTGTATTATATTAAAACATGCCAATACAGTTTTATTAGGCATGAGAGATAGGTTGTGCTAAAATTATCTTGTAACAGTGGACATACTTTGTCACGGGAAAGTGGGAGGGATTTTATGCACACCAAAAATTCAGCTGAAACATGGTCGATATATGCAATCTCTAAGTGCTTTCTAGTTCCTAACTGTTTTCTATTAGTTGTCCACTAAATATTGGACATGGTCTTTTTTCTTGCTTTGTCTTCAGCTGATTCCAAGAAGGAAGAAAGTCCAATACTAAGTGATGATTCTAAGCCAACAGAGGCACCTGAAGTGTTTGAAGAAAACATTGAACTGAAAGAAGAACCAGAAAAGGTAGAAGAAGTCAAAGAAAGTTGGGATCTCAGCAGTGACGATGAGGAGGAACCAGGTAAGAAAATAATTCAGTTATACCAATACTTTCTACTTCAAATACTGTCATAAATTCCATATATTAATTTGCTGCCTTTTCCAATAAGACCTCCTGCCAAAAAAATTGTGAAAATGAATTTAAAAAATTGACAAAAAACATGCAAACCATTTCATTTTTATTGGTACACAGGAAGAAATCTATTAGAAACGTTCAACAATCATTTATTTCAGTACAGAAGAATTCTTGGTTCTTTTACTGTCTATTAGAAAGTTGTATTTTCTTTTCTGTTTGTGATATTGGGCTGTGTATGAATAAAACACTCAAGCCTTCATCAATGGTTCATGAACTTGAGAGTCAAGTAAATATTAAGTCCTGTATGCAGAATGGTGATTGCTGGTATGGAAAACTGAATCGGTGAATTGAGTTCTAGGCTGCTTGCATTTCTTTTGGGAAGGCATTAATCTATTTTTACCCTGAGCCAAGGTTTGAACTTGGCGCTTGAAGACCAATGAAAATTTATTTTGATATATTGAAGGGTGACTCTAGCAGCATGCATGATGAACAAGGAACACTGGCATGGGAGATAACAGGCCTGCCTCTTGTGACCTAATGAATAATAATGACCTCTTGGGCTCTTTTCTGTGTTAACAGCATTCCTTGTTATTTTCACCCCAATAACACTGAAACTTACATCGCTTTAAGAAATCATTGCCAGGGTTTAATATAAGCTAAAAGAATCTCAAAAAAAATGTAACAGGCTTCAAAGCCGTCTCTGACCAAATAGCTAGCATCGCCATACAACTTTCAAAGCGATACGAACTTGATATAATCTAAGTCTACTTCAATCAACCCAAGAGGAAATAGACAACTTCTATGATGACCTGAACTCCCTACTCCAAGACACAAGAAAACACTTCAATGTCATCATTGGAGACTTCTACGCACATGTAGGACAAGGGAATGAAAATTGCATCAGCAAAATCCGGATACAAAATACTGAACGAGAGAGAAGATCTTGTAAACTTTGCAACAGCTAATGGATTAAAAATCATGAACATCTTCAAGTAGGAACCCGATTGGAAATGGACTTGGAAGAGCCCCAATCACGAAACAAAGAACGAAATAGACTACATCCTTACAGACAAAAATGATATTGTCAAGGACATCCAAATTCTGAATAAAGTCAATGTAGGCAACAACCACAGAATGGTACAATGTAAAATACTAGTAAAAACCAACAAAGAACGCAGGAAAATGTTCCACATAAAACCAAAACCTCTAAACATACCAAAAGAACATGCTTGATCTTCCAATCTCAAACTTAAAAACAGATTTAAAATTCTTATTGAACAAGACGATACCAATATCAATGAACTAAACAACAAAATGACAGCATCTGTAATAGAAGTCACCACTATATTCAAACCAATGAGCACACAACCCATTAGTAAAATCCTAGACGAAACCAGAAATCTTATGGAAAAATGCAGAAACCTCAAGCCACCAACAACAACAAGAGAGAAAATTGAAGTGGCCAAACTAAATAAATGAAGAAAAAAAAGGGGGAAGACAGTAGAAGATACACGACAGTCATTGAATCAACTCTTGAAAGAGGTCGGGGCTTCAAAGCTGTAAACAAAGGCCTCAACGCAGGACGAAAGCAAATAACCAGCATATTCAAAGAAATGGAAACCTAACCACAGACAGAGACAGGATTGTCGAACGTGCTAAAGAATTTTACCAAAAACAAGGACTACAAAACAATGAACAGGATACGCAAGACATGAGCAATCAACTCAAGGACTTCCCACAAGTAACCCTGTGGGAGGTGAAACAAGCCATTAAACAGACAAAGAAAGGAACAGCCCCTGGACCAGACAACATCACCATCAACCTACTCAGAAAAGCAGGTAGAATCATCACCAGGAAACTGGCCGCCCTTTTCAACTTGTGTCTAAAACACAGTAAAGTCCTATCATAATGCTTTTATATGAAAAAGGAAACCCAAAAGACCTCAACAACTACAGGCCTATAAGCTTACTCAGCTGCGTATCCAAACTTTTCACGAAAATCATCACCAACCGAATCACAAAAACACTTGATGAAAACCAACCATGAGAGCAAGCTGGCTTTAGAAGAAGCTACCCAACCATAGACCACCTGCATTCGATAATTCAACTGAAAGAAAAAGCAGCAGAATATAAACTACCATTCGCCGTAGCCTTTATCAACTTCAAAAAGATGTTCAACTCAGTAGAAATCCCTAAGATCATGGAGGCCATCACTCGACAAGGTGTAGATCCAGTATATGTCGAAGTGCTGAAACATATATACAATCAGGCTTCATAATGACTCTGACCCCATTCAGCTCCAGAAAGGAGGAAGACTAGGTGATACCAGCTCACTCAAACTCTTCACAGCCTGCCTCGAGATGATCTTCAGAAGACTAGACTGGGAGAGTAAAGGGATTAGAATAGATGGCGAGTATCTGAGCAACTTCAGATTTGCAGAGAACCTGCATGACTTCCAACTAATGATAGATGAACTAAACAAAGAGAGCAAGAAATTCGGCCTACATATGAACTCCAGCAAGACAAGGATCATGTACAACAACATCAGAGATAAAAACACTGAGATCAAAATCGAAGATGCAGAACTGCAGAAAGTAGATCACTACATCTACCTAGGACAATGAATCTCCATGAGACCCTCAAAAGAAGAAGAAATCAAGCGAAGAATCACACTAGGATGGCAAGCCTTTGGCAGAGCAAGCTCAACCTTCAAACATAAGAAGATCCCATTAATCCTGAAAAGAAGGGTGTATAACCAATGCGTCCTCCCAATAGTCACTTATGGCGCTAAAACATAGCACCTGACCAAGAGACAGATCTGCAATTTGAGAACTATGCAACATGCAAATGAAAAAATTATGCTGGGCCTCACATGGAGAGACCACAAGACAGCATAGTACTTCCGGAAGAAGACAAGAGTCAGGAAAATCATAGAATCCATTAAAAAGTTCAAATGGCAGTGGGCTGGCCATGTTGCACGAATGGCAGACAAACGATGGACATTGCAAATCACAACATGGATCCTCCGAGATTACATGCGGAACCGAGGCCGGCAGAATATTAGATGGGGAGACAAGCTAGACAAATTCAGAAAGTACTGGCTCCACGACGCCCATGATAGAGAAGTGTGGCAAATCCTGGGGAAGGTCTATGTTGAAAGACTGGTGATGAAATGAATGATAAATCCAACAGAGATCAAAAGTGATATATGTGGTCACCACAGAAAGTAGTTTGTTAGTATCAGAAATTTCAATCGATGTCTTTTAATTTTGCTTAAACGAAAAAGGTGCTAAGCTAGAGTTGAATCTTGAATCATAACAAGCCATATATTCAATTAACTTTGTTTTAGGCTAGTAGGGAAAAAAAGTACTTCTACTTGTATGTCTGTAATTTTGGTCATTAGGCATAATGTTCAACACTCTCCCTTGTTACGAATCATTAGAAATATTGCTTGCAAAATGAAGAGGTAGCAGTGAATGTAGGTGAGCAAAATGTTTAGATCAGTCAAAAAGGAAGGGAGGGATTCAAGATTCTAAAAACTAGTATTACCTTCTCAATAAACTTGACGTTTACCTTTACTGCATTTTTACCTTTCTTGAAACTAAAAAAATACATAGTGAACTTTTTTAGCAAACAAAAGTGACCATTTTGAATTGAATTAGTTGAAACTGAATGCTCTTAATTCCCCCCCAAAAAAGATAACATTTTTGTCAACCGAAAATAAATTAGTGCTTCTAGATTAATAGCAAAATATAAAACTAACTTGGATCTTGAAATTTTTGAGAACAGAATTGATAACTTTATTATAAGGGCAAGGGGGGTAACTACACCAGTAGTTTTGGTGTAGTCCAGATTGTGATATGATGTGATTGGTTTGTGGACCCCCCAACATTTTTGCCTGTATATATTATTGCCCACTTGCAAATAAAAACAGAAATTCATCAAAAGACTTGAAATGGCTAAATTTCTTCAATTTACAATCAATATAATTGCGTAGTGTTCTACACATAATTTTGTTGATTTTGTTATGAAAACACCTTCATTCACTGGTGACTTTTGATTATCCAGGCTTATCTTTCTTGGACCCCAAAAAACCCATTGTAAGGGGGGAGTACTGTACATGTATGAGTTGATTTACTAATTTGAATATGATTAAGTATTTTTACAACCTATCTTGAATGAAGAATTTTTTTTCTCTAGAACATGACATGAAAATGAAGGAAGAGGAAGAGGATGGTAAAGAGTCTGAAGAAGAAGACGACGATGAGGATGAAGACGACGATGATGATGATGATGATGATGATGACGAAGATGATGAAAGCTCTGAAGAAAGTTCAGAAGAAGAAAGTAGTAGTGACGATGATGAGAGAACTCCAGCAGAAAGAGCCAAAGAAAAGATTTTTGTGAGCTTTCATCTTAATAATATTGTGTACTATTGTAAGAATTTAATGGACAGCCTTTCTAAACTGGGAAGAAGTTGTTAGGGGCCTGCAAAAAATTTAATACGGGGGGTGAGGTCACCTTACTTTTTGCTTCTTATGAGGTTTTTTTTTAAATAACAGGTAACAGTCCCTTTCTTGATGATATTTGACAATAGAAGCATGAGAATATTTACCAACCAAAATAGACCTGCGGTTGTGATCTCTCACAATTGTTATAAATTGCAGGGTTTTGTTTTTCTGGGGTTGGATAGATGTGTTCGCATATTTATATCTGACGTTATTTAAAGAAGGTTTATTCTGATCTATTGATGACATATCAAGCATTTGTTGTTTTTTTTTACAGTCTTGCGAAGAATTGTTTGGTTATAATAGCTATGACTAAAACTCCTGAACAAACCATTGGTGAAAATTATACTTTTTAATTTAAATTTACTAATTGTTTTGGGGTTTTTTTATGAACAGATTTTCAGGTAAACCATCCTTACTATCCTCTTCCTACTACCACAACTAATAATGCTACAACGCCTTTGTTTAGAATCCCTTTGAAATCAAAAATCCCAGATAGACGTAAGGATGGTGGACGTATCATTGAACTTATATTTCTTGTTTAAATTTTATGATCTTTGTGTGAAATGGGACTGAAGAAATAAAGCTTTTCAGTATGTTCACCAAAATTAACGAATATATACAAAATAATCTTGTAAATTATAATGTCTTCAAATTTTTGAACACCCTAACATATTGTTTGCAGCATATGTATTTTCATGCAGAGTCTCTTTGATGTATGAAAATTATTTCAAGGGTTTTTCCTGTCTAAAAAGGTTGAGAAAGGCTTTAATAGACTCCAGCAAATTAAAGGTTTCGAAATTGGTCTTATCATTCAGTTGCTCTATCATTTTTTAACGTGAACATGAACAAAATTGTTGCGTATATGATTCCACTCAATTTGGATCTTAAAAGTAATGTTTCTTATTTTTAGATACTTGATCAGAAAAAATTGGTTGTCAATTTTGTAAGTTATAGCTATTAGCACCACATGCATGAAAATGACCAATTTTCCCTGTGGTTTTATATGGACGACAGTAATTACATGTTAAAAGGAATATTTAATCATTCCTACATTCCTGCTAAACACAAAAAGTTTTCAATTTTTTTAACATTAGCTACTGGCAAGACACATGCATAAAAATAAGAATTACCATTGTCAGAATTTTGGTAATTTCTTTCAATAAACTATTGTATTACTGGGGCGTGGTGCAAACACAGAGATATCTAAATGGACTAAGAGAGGGGTAGAGATCTGAACGGACTGAGAGAGGGAGGGGGTACAGATCTGAACAGACCGAGAGAGGGAGGTATAGATCTAAACGGACCAAGAAAGAGAGGGGGGTAGAGATCTGAATGGACGTAGATAGAGAAGGTGGGTAGAGATCTGAATGGACGTAGATAGAGAAGGTGGGTAGAGATCTGAACGGATGGAGGGAGATAAAGAGGGGGTTAGAGATCTGAATGGACGGAAGGGGGGAGAGAGAGAGAGAGAGAGAAAGATTTGATGCGACCGAGAAATGGATAAATATCTACCAGGTCTCTTCACATCTACGTATCTATCTACCAGGTGTCTCCATATCTATGTACCTACCTATAATCATGGTTACAGTGGATGATAGTGTCTAATCCTAATTCTCTTTTTCTTACTTCAATTTTTATTATATCGTTTTTAATATCAAGTGTGGAATAACTTACAATCAGGACCACCTTCCGTATATTGAGCAGACACTAACATGTTTTCCCTTCTTTATTTTTTTCCCTAAATATTTCCAATGAAAATCATGATGAGGCCAGAAACAGACCCCTCAAATGCATGGAATAGCCTCTAGTCAGTTGTTAAAAAGAAAAAATGGATTAGACACTATCATCCATTGTAACCATGATGATATATATTTATAAGAAAATAAATAAAAAAAGAAACGAACAAATGGATTATATAAATAAATATTAACATTGAACCAGATAAATACTTGGTTTTGATGTATGATCAATTTCAATCAACTCTCCTCTACAGTGTTTAAAATTTTTGCATTCATAAAATGTAGGATTACCAACATTTCAAATCTAAGTTGTAATTTTGACTTTCAGAAAAAACAAGAACAAGTTCAAAATACTTCTTCCTTTTTTCTTTTTTTTTTTCTTTTTTAAATTTTGATTACGTTTTAAAATAGGATTTCAGGGATTTCACAAGTCATATGATTATCCCTCTGCTGCTACATACAACACAAAACTATGGTAAACTTTTTATTTGTAAGTAGGAGAATTTACATTAACATGATGATGAAAAATATTTAGAGTATATACAAAAGCCAGTAATCTACTTGTTCAATATTGCTCAATTATGTACAAAATACACTGTTGATTTGATCAGTTTCTCAACATTTTAAAAGCCACTATGTCAGCTTACATCCCATTAGCCAATCAAGGTTTTTCAGCACTGTTAAAAAGAAATTTAGGAAAACAAACTAAGAGGGGGGGGCGTATGAGGGGAAAAAATAGTATATTTGTCTCAAAATACCAAAAGAGACAAATAGCCAAAAAATGGAGGCTTTTCCTCTCTGTCTAAAACCTTTCATAAAGTTCTTGGGATGAAATAGAAGGTATTATAATTTTCATTACTATCAACCATTTTTGTAAAAATTAATTCATTACCCAATAGTTGTAGTTTTCTATTTCATTGATCTTTCATTTTTATACTTCTGATTCATAGAAACGTCGAGAAATTGCTGAGAAGAAAAAGTCTACGGATCTCCTGCGTGCACCTGTCGTGTGTGTCTTGGGCCATGTCGATACTGGCAAAACCAAGATCTTAGACAAGGTAATTGAATTGCATTTAGAAAGATGAAGTGCTACCCAAAAGTTCCAGTAATTTGAACAGTGGGATCAAACCATATGCATTTTGGCCTTCTGCTGTTAGGTGAAGCCAGCAGCACCTTTTGTGCATCAGTGTACCAATAGTCCTGTGTGTAAGTGGATGTATTGCTTGCTTTTGTAATGTCTTGTAGGGGTGGTTGGTTTTTAAGGAGGAGGGGCCAGTTTTTGCAATGGTTGATCTCACAGAGCAATGATCAACAAGACTGCATCAGAAGCCATGGCCCAAAGCAGAACACCTGGATACATCAAGAAAATGCATCAGGCTATCCTTGCAGATCCTAGATCAACTATCCATGATATAGAAGCATTCTACATGCTTTGTCAGTTGCGTTGGGTATGAGACACTTAGCTACAAGATTTTGTACTGAAACCAATCACTTGTTAGGCAGTTCTTGGCCTCCAATAACTGGGTATTCATTCCTCACCCACCCTATTCACTAGACCTTGCGCCCTGCAACTTTTTCCTGTTTCCTGAAATTATTTTTTGAAGAGTTTCAGAAAGAATATTAAGAAGTGCTCAAGACCATCACACTTGAAGCCTTCCTAGGATGCAGGGAATTGTGGAAAAATTGCTGGGGTCCCTGTATATTTGCCTGAGGGGTCTACACGGAAGGGTAGGTAATTTCCCTGCTCAAATTACTGGAACTTTTGGGTACCACCTCGTAAGTCATGTGTATGAACCAAGAACTGAATGTTGTGTATGAACAAGGGAGACAATCACTTTTTATAAAAATTTTCTGTTTATACCTTGGGTATGCTAAGTATGTAGAAAAATCTTTGGTTTGTATGTATACCTACTCTTTTCAACTTCCATCTCTGCTCTGGTTATCATTCTGTTTTTGTTTTGTTTTTTGTTTCGAGACTGTCAGTGGAAAATTTAGTTGAAACAAGCCAAGCTCATCTATTTCATTGAAAATTTAATTTGAATGAAAGTACTAACAAATGTCTATTGTCTGTTCTACAATATCTTCATATATATATATATATATATATATATATATATATATATATATAATTTGGTACCTTTTGTTTTGTTTGACATTACTCAGACTAGATGAAACAATCAATGAAAGATGTCTAGGAAATAATTCCTCAAGAGAAGATAACTATGTTGATTGTATGGACGGAGACGCTTCCACTGTTGGATATACTTTCGAAAATTGTAAATAATTAAAGACCCTTACATGCACTTGAAAAAAAAAAAAGATATTTTCTCAGCCTGTCCCATTTTGTTTTGTATTGCATAGCCGGATATTGATTTTATGTTTTTTTAAGATTGAAGTCACTAAGGTATCTTAATTTGATGAGACAGCAGAAAATAACATGGTAACTGGATATAATCATAGTGTATAATACTAAGGTATCAGAAATTTGTTTATTCCAAACTTTGAGGAAAATTGGTTTTTGGCACAGTTTTTTCAATTTGGTTTCTATGCATAATGTGTACTCATGAGCGCAGAAATTTTTTTTTTTTTTTTTTCAATTAAAATAAAAAGATCATTTGTAAGATAGTCTATAGCAGCATTACACTTGGCATCATCTTCAGAAGCATTCACAGAGGGCAGATCAGGCAGTTCTTCTATTAGATATTCTGGTATATCCTCCTCATTGGTTGCAGAAATGGGCTCTATTTTTGAAATTCGTCTACTCTCAAGATTATTTTTTTCAAATAGTTAATATGTATCTCGAGCAAAGCATTGATCTGTAAATGCATGCCTGATTGAATCACTAATGATTTCATTCAAATTACTGAGAAAAAACATTTGGATCATTTATTCTCATTTTCATGCTGAAAGCTCAACTAGACTAGATTGATATTTCGAGGTAATTATATCATACGGCAAAATTGATTCTGCTTTTCTCTGCCAGAAATTATCAAAATAATCTTTGTATTTTACCCTTTCATGCTCAAATGGTATACTTAATGAGGTACCTATATTAGTTGGTGTATCTGTAAGCTCCAAAAATGCAACACCAAATAAAAAATTTATGTATGCTTTATTCTATTAACAGAATTGCAAATCATTTCGATAAAAAAATTTTAACCAAGACTGCTCAATTTTTTTAAACATGCCTTTTTAAATTGAAAATTAGATCCTGTGACTTCAACTCTTCCAAAATTTCTGAAAGGTTTAGTAGAAGCCATTTTAGAATCTTATATCGTATGTATTGGTGGAAATTGTGGGAGAAGCTCTATAATTTCTATTAGCTTTGAATTGTAATTACTCAATCTCATTCTTATAAGAACAAATGTATTTACCATTATATGAAAAAAATTATAAATATTTGAGAGAACATTTTTGATACATTAAAAATTTTCTGTCAAGACAAATCTAATTCATATAGATATTTGTTTTATATCTAACAAAGAAAAGCTTGTCCTATGATACCACTTCCATTATGAAAACTTGCCTGAAAATATGAAGTTGGCCTTAGAAATCTAAATACTGAAAAATAATCCTCCCTGATTTTCACAACACAAATACTTACCTATTTGTGAAAATCAGGAAAGGTAATTTTTTAGTATTTAAATTTTTAAGGTCATTAGAATTAAAGCTGAAATTGGTTTTGAGATTCTGAGTGGAAACATTTTCATTATTAATTTTGACTATTATATTAACAAACCTGACCTTTTTTTTTTTCTTCTTCTTCTCCCTCCTCTCTTTTCATTTCAGCTGAGGAGAACTAATGTCCAAGATGGTGAAGCTGGTGGAATTACTCAGCAAATTGGTGCTACAAATGTTCCTCATGAAGCCATTAAAGATGCTACGAAAATGTGTAAAGAAGTAAGGCTGCTTATTAGACAAGACCATCATTGTCTTTTTTTTTATTAAGGTATTTATTGAAGTTGGTAAATTCATAAACCAGGGCCTCCAACTCCTTTCAAAAATTGATTAAAATGACAAAGTGGGCTGATGAATTTTGTTTTTTGGCTGTAGGGGAGAATAGTAGATCAGCTTTTCTCAACTGGAGTTTCACAGAATCGTAGTGTTCCACAAGAGCTTATGGGTTCCACAAAGATTTTATACATGAGTGAAAAAAGCGACTGACTTCTGCTTTCTTTGAGGATTTTTCATATAATTGGTAACAGCCCGTCTTTGACATTTGACTCTAGAAGCACCAAATTTTCACCAATTAAAAAAAAGCAGCGGCTGTCATACGTTACAATCATTAAAAATTTTCAGTGGAAAAATTCTGAGTTCCTATACTCTTTATATAAGTATATTAAGTTTATGAAAAAGCTAGGCTTATCAATTTTTTTCATGAAGATTGACCTCTTTTTTTTATTTTTTATTATAGAATGCAAGATGATTTGATATATTCTGAATGGATGGCAAATGTGCTACTTTATTTCTTTTCAATCAGATCATTACAGCATTGAATTTTTTTAGTTTCAGAAGCAACCTTTGAAGCTTCCTGGTCTATTGATCATTGATACACCTGGCCACGAATCTTTCAGGTAAGTTAAGAGTGTCCACCATCCACAAAACATACATGTACATATTTCTTTAGCTTAGCTTGAAACTACTATCAAGATTTCACACACAAATGATACAGATACTCTTAACTTTCTTTGCAAAGCTGGGAATTATTCCAATTGATGAATACATGAAAAAAAAATGGAATGACATTCAAGGATTAATGAATCATGTATACACCTGAAGAAGGTTGGAAAACACATTAGTTAAAATGCTGTGATAAAAACAAAAATGAGAATATTAGACTGAACAATCAATAGAATAATGGCAATGCTTCAACCCAGAATTTTGATACTACACAATCTATGCCAGCCCGTTGGTTGAATAACCCCACATCAGCCATCATCCCTCCCTACATAGTGCAAAAAAATGGAAAACTAAGTTCCGGTGCTGTGGTCAAAACATTGCCAGGACAGGCATTGTGGTGATAAAAACCAAACAGCCTAGAAAACACAAGAACCACAACATTTGTTAACGAAAATTAAGTATTTAGTGTCTATTGATAATAACTGGTAAATCATCAGCTTGTCCAGTATTGGTGATGGTGCCATACTTTTCTTTAGAGTTAAATGGGTTGGTCAGGTACCGGTCACCTTGTCAGGCACAAGGGAGCTTGCTGCTGCAAAGTAGATCCAGAGTGATCTATGCCGGGGTATCAGGTTCAAGCCCATGATCCAAGAAACCAGGGTCTGAATTATGCCTGTTGTTTACTGCTTTCTGAGTGGAATCTGTGATGAAGTTTTAGCTTTTACTCCCAACGCTGGTCTTCTGTCTCAGAAATCATGTTGCCATTACAAACAACAAGGATTCAGTTAGCTACTGATTTTATTTGCTATGGGAGTTGAAATGAGCTCTTTTTATGAGGATCGACCCACTCCCAGCGTGGGGTTGGAGATGTATGGTGTGTAAGATTAATTTCCCTCAGGCTCCAATTATTTCCCCCCCCCCCCCGGGAATTCTCAAATTTGGAATTAAATTCCAACATCTTCAGACCTACTGTGTTCTCATAATCTTATTGGTCCACCTTCTGTCCTTTCCTTTGGTGATAATCAATGTAAAGGAGTCCGCATTCGATTTCCCATTGAGGTAAATCTGATAATAATCGAAATATATGTCCTTTCTGGGGTGTAGAACCTTGTTTCTTTGGCTTGAAGAGCTTTTCAACTTTGGTTTTCGATGAACTTCAAAACATGAACCAGATTTTCTTCCCTTTTAGTTGGTTGTGGGAAAATTCCAAAAACCAAATGAGAGAAGAGAAAATCTGTTTTATATTTTGAAGTTCATTCAATGCCAAAGTTGAATTCTTGGTACTACTCATTTCTTTGTAAAACCTGGTGGTTATAGTATTACATTGAGGCATTCCTATAAATGTTTATATAATGAAATGTACGTATCAATTCCACATATGATTGCAAAGAAAGATATTAGTATCTGTATCATATGATTGTTATACTAATTTAGCAATATGTTATTTGATATATTACATAACAGTAGATAAATTGGGTGATGTTTTGGTATGGTAATGTAAACAAAGTAAGTTTTATAAAAAAACTGATTAAAAACCAATTTTCTTCTCTTCTTTTTTTTTCCTCATTGTCCTTGCAGCAATCTTCGTTCCCGTGGCTCCTCCCTCTGTGATATTGCCATCCTTGTAGTCGACATCATGCATGGCCTTGAGCCCCAAACAATAGAGTCTATAAACCTCCTCAAAGCTAGGAAAACCCCTTTTGTTATAGCCTTAAATAAAGTGAGTACATCAGTTCTTTTTTTCATTTCATTTTTTAAATATTCAATTACTTATAAAAGTCAACCAAAAAAACTGTTCATTTCACGAAGTTAATCATTCCAGCAGGAATTATTTTCTAGACTTAACTCACCTCATGAATTGTCCAGTCCCTTTGTATCTATTCAATAAATTCATAAGAAATGATAATGTAGTTTTTGAGGATTATTGCTGGTTTTTGGTCGCAGTGTTTACTCCTGTAAATTTCTTGTCTAATTGAGCTTTTGTTTTTATTGGGGGGGGGGCTTAGGATCATAATATTGTATTTCTTCATTTCAATTGAGGTGATGATTTCTCACTCTTTGAGTACAGATGTTCTGTGTCCTTATCCAGATTTTTTTATGTTGAAAGGTTTTTCTGCAAACTGACTTTCCATTGACATTCACTAGCATACCCTATGAATACTTCTGAACCCAAGAGAAATCTGCAGTTTGTGTAGCTAGTAGGTTTTATGTGGTGGAGTTGCTAACCTCATACCCAACCCTCCAATTTTGTGAACATAACTCTTGATGTGGCTGTTTTTTTGTTGTTTTTTCACTCCTAGATTGACAGGTTGTTCCAATGGAAGACATCACCCCAAACAGACGTCCATAACACGATTAAAAAACAAAGTGTCAACACAAAAATGGAATTTGATGAAAGAAGCAAAGAGGCGATTCTCCAAATTTCTGAGCAGGTAAAAGATAGAAAAAAAAAGGTTTTTTTTTGTAATTTTTCTCATGTCAGCAGGATTTGATATTCCAGCATTTTAATCTATTTATACTAATATTTGAGTCTTTTGTATGTTTGTGCCTCTTTTGTGCGAAATATACTAGACGTTTCAGCCTAATATTCGGCATGTTGACTCACGGGAGGCCAACATGCTCTGTAAGGTGGACTATGGAGATCATTTGAGAATACAAGCTTTCATAGATTTCCAGTTTTATATATGACTCTTGACTCTTCATCAGATGATGTTGCCTTATGGATGAAGTATTTAATCACTATATTTTCATTATCAATTTTTAGTAGATTTTACATTCATCTTATTTTTCTATTTAGTTGCTTTTTATCTTGATTTTGACTCAAACTGTAGTTCTATAGCAACCTGTATTTATTTCTGATTGCACCATTTTTAAAATTTTTTTCATTGCCATGAAAATAAAGATTATGGTGAAATCTAGTCAAAATTGATGATAAAAATGAGATTTGGTTTTATAAAGATTTTTTACAATGATTTAATATGAAAATGCAAAGTTGTTATATATTTTATCTTCTTGACAATTGTTTTGAAAACTTGAATTTGATCCATAACTCTTGTTACTTGAACCCTGGAAGAAAATTTTTCATGGTTTTACAATGTTTTTGTTTTTTTTTCTAAATAACAAATTATTTATGTATGTGTCCGCATAATTTATGTCCCTTAGTAGCAAAGAAATCATTAAAAATTCAATGAATAGCTTTTTTCTATAACTTATTTTTGCTACAATAAAAAAAAAATAAAAAAAACATCTTATTAGGATCGATTTTATTTTCTTGTATGAGAAAATATTCATTGAAAGCTTTTTTTTAACAAGTATTTAACCAAAAAACAAGATGTCAGTTTCTTTTATGAGTAAATAGTAAATAACGCAACTAGAAATGAATATTAGTTGCTGTTGAATTATGGTTCAAGTCAAAGTTGTGATAAAAAGAACTTGAAAATCAAAAGATGAATTTAAAAACTAGTCGATATCAATGATAAAAATATGGTTACAATTTATCCGATGATAAGAATAAATTAAACGAATTGTATTTGCCTATGCTTGTAAGCCTGCTGACATACGAGGTGAAGTCAAAATGCGTTCATTTTCAATTTGATCTGGTGCCTCTATGAATAATTTTTATTGCAGAAGATTCCACAATCATTGTACTTATGAATGGCATAAACTTATAAAATTGATTTTAAACAAGTTTTGGACGTTTTGTTGTAGTTGAAGTAAAACATGAATTTTATGGAATCCCAACTTGGCTAAAACTTGATGTTCAGACTTGATTGTAAGTTAATGCTGTTAAGTTTAGAAATTTCAGAATATATAACTCTAATCTCTTCTTCTTCATTGATATATGCTAAAGAAATGAAGTTACCTCATCTGAAGCAAACAGAAAAAGATACAGTAATTGTGTTTGCATCTATATCACTAATACTATAAGGAAGGGCCAACAATGTGGCCGACCTGATGCCTAGAGAACTCTATGCATATTGAGTTTTATATTTCAAGGATATTTTAAAGTAAAGTTAACATAATTAAGGCACATTTATTATACGACAGTAAAAGGATATTCAATAAAAGAATGAGTAACCATTACTTTGACAATGAAATTGAATCTATCTATCATTGTAAATTATTTTTTGTAAATATTCTTTATTTATTAAAGAGGTCCTTTAATTTAAAAAAAAATTTTTTTTTTTAAGTTTTTTTGTTTTTGTTTTTTGTAACAGTGGTTTTTTTTACAAATTCATTCAGTGATGAATTGTTGTTCAATTACCTGCGAACTAAAAAATGATTTTAATTTTTGTAGTAAATAGTTTTATAGTTTTACAAAGTTATTTTATCGTAATATGATTTTGAACATTGAGAAAAAAGACCCCTCGGAAATATCTATCAGAAATAGCTTCTTACAGATGAATTCAATTTTCATATAAATATAGAAAAGTTTCTGGTAATTGCTCAGTAAGTTCAGGTATCTGTGGTTCTTCATGTACAAAACTGAGATTTTCTTTTAATAAAAAAAAAGGATACACGCTTTTTGCTCTCTTCTGTTGCCTTATTATGTGAAGAGTTGCAGGAATTCAATGGAATGAATTTTTCTAAGTGTGATTTATTCTAAAATATTTAATTTATCCATGCGTAAATAATGTTTGGTAGATGCTGCGCAAGTGAACTATTTATGTGGAATTTTTTATTTCTGGTTTGTACTTTTCTTTTAAGGGTTTGAATGCTGCATTGTTTTATGAAAACAAGAATGTCCGTGAATACATCAATTGTGTCCCCACATCAGCACACACTGGAGATGGAATGGGCAATTTGATTGCCACAATTTGTGAACTGACCCAAAACTTGCTTGCTAAACGGCTCTCATATGGAGAAGAGCTTGATGCCACTGTGATGGAGGTATTAATTTAAGATTTTAGCATTTTATTTTCATTTTTATATAACATATGAGATCTTTTAAACAAACATTTTAAAATAGGCATACTACCAATTATCCAGCTCTCTCAGTTTCGGAATTGTTTGATCATCCACTCTGTTGAGGTCGCCTATTAATAATTCAATAATACACCTCTGTACATCTCATATCTTTGAAACATTAAAACACTTAGATAATAAATTTGAATGGTTAAATGCAATAGATTGATATAAATGATACCGTTTATTAAAATAATTAAAACACTATTGATTTATATAAAATATATCTACTGTGAAGGAGGTAGGTACACAAAACTCTGATCAACATTGCTGTAATATAGCAGACTATGTATTCCCATGTATAGACAGGTTTGAAATAACATTCTACTTTCTGAAAGAAAAATGTGGGTAATAGATTTTGGGGAGTTTTGTTTTTTGTTTTGTTTGTTTGTTTTTTTTTTTGTTTTTCAGGTGAAAGCCTTGCCTGGAATGGGTACCACAATTGATGTTATTTTGGTAAATGGCAAATTAAAAGAAGGTGATTCAATTGTAGTCGCTGGCACAGAGGGACCTATTGTGACCCAAATTAGGGGCCTACTCACTCCTCAACCTATGAGGGAGTTGAGGGTAAAGGTGAGAATGTCTATATTTTTAATTCTCCATAATTTCATCTCATATTCCCTCACCCAGTTTTTCTCTTGAGTATTTTTTCTTCTTTCTCTTTCCTCTCTGTCTATTTTCTCTTTCCTCTCTGTCTATTTTCTCTTTCCTCTCTGTCTATTTTCTCTTTCCTCTCTGTCTATTTTCTCTTTCCTCTCTGTCTATTTTCTCTTTCCTCTCTGTCTATTTTC
>CAUOPZ010000178.1:20000-47500 GCA_963457665.1 Thysanoteuthis rhombus | reverse complement strand
TTCAACATGGTCTCTCCTCATCTTTGTTAGACCCACTTGTTGGAACGAGCAGGCTTCTATGACAGAGCTTAGAAAATAAATAAGCCATCATTACCACATATTACAAAGTAATTTGGGAATAGTAAAATAGAAAGTTATAGTTCATGCTTTCAAGGTGATTAACGATACATAAGACTGAACAGTGAATCTACTCAGTGTGCAATCAGGGACTGTACAATTGCTAAAGACTATATAAAAGCTTTTAGTGAAAAACTAGTTACCTATTTTTTCTCTCTCTCTTGGGGGCTTGGAATTCATTTGAGGCTCTCTGTTCGCCAAGATATTTCGTTTCATGACAAATTTCTCAAGTTGGCTCAAGTTATAATTGTCAAACCAGGCACTTGGTGTTTTTGCAATTGATAAGTAGCAGAGGGAAAATGAGAAGGAAAAAGAGAGGCACACACAAAGAGACAAATGAGACAAACAGATCTTTACAAAAACAGAGATGTTGGAAAGTGAAAGGATGAGCTTTCAGTTTCCAATATCTCTCTTTTCTCTAAAAATCTGTTTGTCTCATCTTTGGCTCCTAAGGTGAACACTGAGGTCATTCTATTCCACCAAGAGAACCCTGGTAGAATTGATAGCCATGCAAGTCACTGATGAGATATTTATACTGCAAGCTTATTGCATCTTTTGCGGGAGAAAATGAAGATGCAGTAAAATAAATTTATTGAAAAGTCTCTCAATCTTATCAAAATATTTTTATAAAGAAACATCAAAAAACGCCAATTTGGAAATAGATTTTACCACTCATTTCCAACAGCAAAAGGTTACCAAGTGCACCAAAAATGAAGTTATATCTTCTTGATAACAATTTTGCAGTTTTTAAGCTTTTGGTCTCAAATGAAGAAAGGAAATGTACATACAATTTTTATACATACATTATGAAGTATGTATGTATGTATGTATGAATATATGTTTGTACTGTAAGCTGTCTTTCAAATCTAGTTGGGTCAGATCAAGGAAATATATATATATATATATATATATATATATATATATATATTCTTTGGAATCAGCATGATCTAGAAGGACTTTCTTCTTACCATTTATTTGAATCAACAAGTGTGGTGAGGTGGGGGTCAATGCGTCAATTTCTTCAATTCAATTAATTTGTAAGCTTCTAAGAAATAGTAATAAGATCCCACTAATCCTAAAGAGAAGTGTGTATAACCAATGCATCCTCCCAATAGTCAATTATGGAGCTGAAACATGGAACCTAACCAACAGACAGACCCATAAATTGAGTACCATGCAACTTGCACATGAGAGAATAATGCTGGGCCTCACATGGAGAGACCACAAGACAGCACAGTACATCCGAGAAAAGACAAGAGTTAGGGACATCATAGAATCTATTAAAAATTTCAAAATGGCGGTGGGCTGGCCATGTTGCAAGAATGGCAGACAATCGATGGACATCGCGACTCACAACATGGATCCACCGAGACCACATGCGCACACGAGGCTGGCAAAGTGTTAGATGGAGAGACGAGCTAGACAAGTTCAGGAAGTACTGGCTCTGTGACGCCCATGATAGGGAAGTGTGGCAAATCCTGGGGAAGGTCTCTGACCAACGACGGACGTTAAGAGACTGATGATGATGATGATGATGATGATGAAGAAATAATAGATCAATGATCAAGTGGTTAGAACCTTGAAATATAGGATTTGCGCAAGTCCACCAGGAATAGCTGGGGTCTTTTTATGGTGTCATAGAGATTATGCTGAGCGGCATTAACAAATCTCAGAAAGTTTAGGAAATCATAATACATCATAATATTTGTGTAATTTATTTGTGGGCAAGATCATCATGATTGAAAACAAACTTGTTCAATGTTTACACTCACAAATCATTTACTCAAACTGTATTTTAGACATTTTTTTTTCCATTTCACTGTACTCTATATTAATTCATGAATTCATTTTACAATAGTTGAAGTATTGTAAATCATGATAAACAATTTCTTTTTCATTTATATGCTACTATTTACCTTCATCATGATATTTTTGCTGCTTTTTATTGAAACCTTTTGTTATAACTGCAAGAATAGCATAAATTTAATCGGGAGGAAAGAAAAAATATACTTTTGTGTACTCAGAGGATTTCAGAGCAGATTAACGCTCTTTCTACATTTTTAACGAAAAAAAAGAAAAAATTGACAGCTCTGTAACTAGAAAGAATGAAGTCAAAATTTGAAATTTTTATTGTAATCATTTATCTATTTATCGATTGACAATTTGGGAATGGTAAAGTGTTTGCTTTTTGTTCATGACACAAAGTCAATCCATTTCCAGTGCTGTTGTTATTTTGGCTGTATCTATCCACAATGAAGTACTAAATTATACGTGTATGCATTGAATATGTTTAAGATATCAAGAACTACACATCACAACAGAAACAAAGAAACATAACCAAAATCAGCAGGTCACACAAAATTTTGAAATAATAATTGTCGATTTCTATGGAGTCTTTTCATGCACTAATTCATAGACTTCAAAAATATGGTAGCTCAATAGATTAGTGGTTAAATCCTTCGAAAATAAAATTGGCTGACCAATCTTAAACCCCGTCAGAGAAATGTTTTCCTTTCAATTTTATGTGCTTTCAAATCATATGATCTTCAAACCTCCTGGAAGTTTGTCAGTTTTGAAAATGAAAATAACATTTTCATCCTCTAAGTGTTCAAAAGTGAAAGCAAAATTTCCATCTTATTGAAGGGTTATTTTAACGGAAATGGAAATTATTTTCTTCAGTCCCATATCTTTTTTCTCCTTGAATCTCCAATGTGGCATAGATGGGTACTTCAGCTAGTTCTTTTAATTAGGATTTCATATTTTTAATATCTACCAAATTCCAATAATTTATTTCATTAGCAGTGAAAAATTTACCAAGTTTTTTTTTTTCGGTTTCTAAAATTTGATGACTTACTTTTTTTGTCCCCATAGGCAGGGCTTGAGACAAAAAAATAGATAGGAGCTTACCATTCAGGTTCTTTCAAATAAAATTTTCCTCAATCATCTTAAACCTGGTTTTATTCACAAAAGGAAATTTGATATTTGATACATTGCATTTATGTGAATTTTTTAACATACAGGTGAAATATTTTATATGGTGGAAGATTCTCAAGATATTAGAATTATTTCAGTCTAAAAAAGTTGAAACGGGGTAGAGTAGACGGTAAAAAAAAATGAAAAGCAAAATCTGCACCTTGTCAAAGTTGACTTAGCTCCAATGACACCAATAAGCACTCTCCAGGTACAAGGAGTATATAAGAATGAGCAGGGATTATCAGAGCAGGATGCAATCCCCCTCCCTCCAGCATGTTGTAAATAAATTAAGACCACCCCCCCGCCTCTCCACCCACCTTCTGTCCATCTTTTTTACAAAACTGTATACTCTTAGGTCTTTTTCTCATCAATCATCCACAATCACTATCCAAACCTGTCCACATTGCTTTACCTCTTCCCCAGTAGACCCTGCTATTTAAATGTTTGTCAAGAGAGTATGAATTAGGAAATAGTCTATAGCAAAAAAAACATTGGAGGACAGAGGAGTAAGTGGCTCCATGATCCTCTGTGAACTTAATCTAAAAGGACAATGTGTAGGTATGCATCTCCAGAAGAGACAGAAGTGTGGGGAGGAGGAGGAAAAAAGCAAGGACTCGAAAGAGAAGTACAATGGCTGGAGATCAAAAGAAAGAATAGGTTCAGAGATTTGATTAGAGGATGGAAGACTACAGATGTTAATAGATCAATCTTTTATGCTGCATAAATGAATCAACGACCATGACATACACACAAGTACTAATGCTTAATTATCAAAAAATGTTCATAAGACAGTTTATTCTGAGCAAAAAAAGAGAAAAACAAACCTGGCTGCTGCAGGGTCAAACTTCACGCCTATTATCATTCTGACTGAAGATGATTACTGTAACTTTTGTATTGTATACATAATAAATTTTTAAAAATCAGAGAAATATAATTCTGCTAGTATAAATGTATTCATTTGTTAGAATGTAATAAATCTTTGCGTATTTCTAACGAATTTTGGTGCATACGTAAGGCTTGTCAATTTAGCTTAGTCGTTAAGAGACAACGACCAATCAGTTGGTTGCTATTTCAAATCACAGTAGGAGAATATTGATTTATGCTCCACAATATTTAGAGAGAGTTGTTCTTATTATGGTGGAAAAGTCAACTACAGGTTTGGACTGGAGTTTGATAACATTTTTGAAAACTAAATCAAATTAAATCAACATCATAATAAGAAAAAAATTAAGTCATCATTCACACTTATATTCAGGTATTATTTCATATATTTTTGGGACTATTGCCTTCATCTTAGTGGTTTTTAAATACATTTCATCTCATACATTTGGCATCTTCTTTCTAGAGTTGAATGGATCAGTTGATACATTGTTGTAACTACAAAATCAACACAAAGAAGGAATTCAATAGTCCAAACAACCCTCCAAATGATAGAGAATTTTCTATAAAATGAACTTGTCCATATATTTGATGACATACAAATATCAGCAGAGGTCAAAAAGCTCCTGTTAGTTCTTTTTGCGTTTTCTTTCAAAGACAGCAATAAAAATGAAGAGAAGACTAGAGAAGATACCTGACAGCAGTCATCTAAGTAATTCATGAAAAGAGTATGGCTTACAAAATGATCAACAATAATCTTAATGCAATTATAAAACAAATAACCACTGTGCTAGAAGGTAATGGATACCTAACAATAGACAGGGACTCGATTGTCATACGTACCCAGGAATTCTACAAGCACCTCTATTCCTCCGAACAAGTAACATAGAAAAATGAACAAAAAATATACAAATCACAAGCAGATGACGAAACAAAGATTTCCCAGAAGTTATTCCATAGGAAGTGAAGCAAGTCATCAAACAAAGACAGGAAAGGCCTCTGGACCAGATAATATCACCATTGACCAACTCAAAAAAGCTGGTCAGGTCATTACTCGGAAGCTGGCCACCCTATTCAACTAATGCCTCAAACAAAATAAAGTGTCAGAAGATAGGAACACCGCAATCATAATGCCTTTATATGAAAAAAGGAACCCGAGAGACCTCAACAACTACTGGCCAATGAATCCTCTCAACTGCATCTCCAAACTTTTCAAAGTCATCACCAACCAAATCACTAAAACACTATATTAAAATCAACTATAAGTACAAGTTGGTTTCAGATGAAGCTTCTTAACCATTGACCACCTCCATATGGTAAATCAGCTAAAAGAGAAAGCAGCAGTATATAAAATGCCACTTGCTATAGTATTTGTTGACTTCAAGAAGGCCTACGACTCGGTGAAAATCCCCCAAGTTATTGATGGTATCATTCAACAAAGTGTATATGCTGGGGTGTTACGACATATTTACTGACATAGCAGTTCCTCCATCAAGCTACATAAAGACTCAAACCCTTCCAGCTTGAAAAAGGGCTCATGATCTCTAGATGATGCTGGACAAACTGAACTAAAAAGACAAGAAAGTTGATATCCACACTAACTTTAGTAAAACATGTTATATACAATGAATATGTTGAAGACAAAGACATAACAATCAAAATCAAAGATGCAGAACTGGAGGAAGTAGACCACTACATCTACGTAGGACAACAAATCTCCATGAAAACCTCAAAAGAAGAAATTGAGCGAAGAATCACACTAGGTTAGCAGGCTTTCAGCAGGGCAAGCCCCACCTTCAAGAACAAGAAAATTCCTCAAGTGCTTAAAAGGAGGCTATACAACCATTTCATCCTCCCAGTACTCACCTATGGAACTGAAATATGGAACTTAACCAAAAGACTGACCCTTAAACTGAAACCATGCAATATGCACAAGAGAGAATCATGCTCAACATAACATGGAGAGATCACAAGACAGTACAGTATATAGAGGTAGAACAGGAGTCTAAGCTATCATAAAATCCATAAGAAAATTTAAATGGCAATGGGCTGATCATGTTGCAAAAATGGCAGACAACCGCTGGACATTACAACTCACAATGTGGATCCTCAGAGTTCACATGCTAAATCAGGGTCGACAAAATATAAGATGGCGTGACAAACTAGATAAGTTCAGAAAGTACTGACTCTGCAACGCCCACGATAGAGAGGTCTGGCGAATCTTGGGGAACGTGTATGTCCAACGACAGATACTAAAAGGCTGATGATGATGATTGTTCATTAGTCACCATTCCCAAATTCATACTTGAATACATCTTTTACATGAAAAAAATTAAACAGGAAGGTTTGGGAGACTGTACTTTCATCTGGTGCAAATTGAAGATGACCATAATTTTTTGAATAAACATTTTTTATAAGGTTGCATTGGTATTAAATAACATAATAGAAGCATTTGTCCTTGAAACAGAGCTTTCCAAAATTCAATATCATTTTGATAATTCCATAATCAATGGGTATTTTTTGTTTGGTGAATCAAACATTTTTTTTTCTCCATCTTTAATATCTCTCAAATAACGTAAACTTGTAAATATTGAGTTTGAATTAACATTTTATAGGTGCATCACACTGAAGTACTGTCATAACTCCAGTCTACACTAAACAGTCACAGACATCAAAATTCTGATGAAAAAATTATAGCAAGATTCGAGAAAGGTGGGCAGTATACAAAATTTAGTTATCATTTAAAATGTGATCCCTGATTTTTTTGATACTAGCAAGAATCACCAAGCTGATCCATGCAACAGAAACCAGGACTTTGTCACAGGCTTTCATACTCCAATGAGGGTAAGTCTTAAGAGATGTATGCATCTTTAGGTATGGAAGATGTCTGTAACTTTGAGAAGGACCATTAATGAGCCAAATTTTGTTTGAACAATTGCACTCCTCTATGTTTTTGTTGATGTTACAACATTCCTGCTGCCTATCATTTCTTATTTTTTTATGCTTTCAACTATTCATATCCAACTAAAACTGGTTATTCTAATAATGGAGAAAATATTTGTAAATCAATTAAACCCAAGTTATACTTCATTGAAATTAATTGCAATGGGCAAAAATATATCTAATTCCCATGGTTAGATTGTTTCAAAGCATACATAATGAAAGAGTCAACAGAGTCTTTAATCCAGTGCTTCAACTATTTCAGGGTCATTCAACGTCAAGTTTTTATCAAAAAATTTCATTCACCTTCAAATAAATTTTTTGTCATTCTCCCTTGCATATAATTTTATGCATAATTCATTTTGCATCCTGAGCTCGTCTGGTTTCTCTTAAAAAGGTTATGTTGGAGCAAATTTGGGATTTTTTCTGCTACTTCAAAATTTGTTTCTAGTTTAAGAAGCATGGCATTCTGCAACTACAGTTTCCTTAAACCAGTTTTTGCCTTTACTAATTCAGTTAACTTATTTCCAAGGTAACTTATTTGAATACGATGGTAAATGTGGTGGCGTTAAATTTCTACTAAACTCTTTAAATTGAAATCAATTCACTCAAAATCACTGTAAAATAAGGTTACTATAAAATAAACAAAGAATTTACAAGGAAGAATGAAGTTGATTTCAAATCATATTGAACCATCAAAAGATTCATAAAGGGTTTTACTGATAACCGTAAGTCTACAATGACACAAGTAAGGATTTGTTTTCTAATTAGATTAATCAGATCACATAATCAAAAAAAAATAAAATGAATATTCTCCTAAAGAACAAATAGAATTTAAAGCATCAAAATCTTCATTAGGAAACAATTTATTTATATACTAGTTTTCAGAAATCATTCTATACTCAAAACCTCTCATTAAGTGGTGATTAACAAGCTAATCTTACAAATCATTACTGCAGTACTTCGATACTTGTGACTTTATACCATACTAGGCTGAGCTACAAAATTATGGAGTAGTGGTCAGTAAGCATGCCTCACAGATTACAGCTGAAGTGAACTTGATTCTTACTGGGTGCCCCACACTTGTGACCTTGTACCATACTAGGCTAAGTAATGGCTAGCAGGCTAATATTGCAGACTATTTCTGCAGGAGCAAGCTCGATCCTTACTGAGTGTCTCACACTTGTGGTCTTGAGACATACCAAGCTACACTTAGTAAATCCCACCACCATGCATTTCTATTTACAGTTCATTTATACCTTTAGTTTAATATTCTTGATTTAGATTTTGCTGGGATTTTTTTCAAAGAGATATTCAGGATCATGCAATTTTTAATTTTCTTTGTGTTTTGTATAAATTTTTTGGCGAACGAGTTTTTTCTCAAATGCTCTGAATTAGCTGCTGTTTTCCTCAATTATTTTATAGAAAGAATAATTTCTACACATCTTCAAGCTAACCTTAAGTACAGAATGAGATATGATCATCCCAAGCAACATTCTCCTGATACACAGATTTTTTCTAGTTTTCTTGAATCCAATTTTCATTTTTTCATTATATGTATCACATAGGTTCCTCTAAATAAATCATCCTGGTAGATTTTGACAGCTGTTCTTAAGGCTACATTCAAAATCTCCTCTCCAAACTGATCCTTCCAAAGTGGTGGGTAAAAAGGTACACAATTAAATCTGCTTTTTCTTAGAAGAACCAAACAACATATCCAAAAGGTAGCAATGAAACTTGAAAAGGAAACAACAAAAAAGAAAGCCTATGGAATCAGATCGCAGGTGAATGCATATCTGTTGTAGCAAAGTGTGCATATCTGAGAGTAGATGGGGGAAACAGCAATAACACCAACTGAGCCAAAAACTAAAAATTCTGAGCAATTTTTCAACACAATTTTCTTAACTACCATAAAAAATTTGCTTCATTTTTTTTTTTAGCAGGAAAAAATTTTACCGAGAGGAGCTAATGCTGTGTTATTAGGAAGACATACTTGGCATAAAGTTGAATATACTTTCAAAGAAGAGTTTGTTTTTTTTTTAAACGGTTTATAACCATTATTCCACAAGTTTTCACATTAAGTTTATCAATTTTGTTGGTTTTTATAAATATATTTCCCACAATGCATTCTTCATTGTTAAAATTCTAAGTTGAGTCATTATCATCATTCAACAAATTGTTTGAACTAATATTAGAAACCATCAACAAAAAATGTCAAAATAAGTTTCTTCAGTTTTCAAGTTGCTCTGGCAGGCAAACGATGTATGCTGCACCAATGGAAAAAATTCAAACATTTACTGATTAATTTTTTTATAAAAAAATTCCCACAAAATATATTTTTGATAGTGTACAGTTGGCCAATTAAGTTTAAGCTAAATTGTTACCTTATTTTGTATCCTGGAAATCCAGACTTTTTTAATGATCACTGCATAATGAAAGGTGAGAGAAGTAACTTATCAATTGATCACCCCCTTCTTTCAATTTTTCAATTAATCCACCCAAACACACCATGCTGCCAAAATACATTGGTCACATGTGAGTTTATACTGAGTTATTAACAAGACTTGTTCTGATCCATATTGGTTTTATCACTACATTTTCTATAAATGCAAAAGATTAATTCAAATCCAATTAGTAAGCATAATCAACATTGTCATACTGATTGAACTATTCATGTCAAATGAAAAACAATACTTTAGTTCCACCTGGTGACAAGGACAACTGATTTTAACATTCATCCGACACTTCAAATTTCAAGTTAAAATCTAAGATTCCTTTATTCAGAAATAGCCGATAATTTTGTGTAGGAAAATAATATTTTTACATAATAATTCATGATTTTTTTCTTTCACTAATGCCATATATGCTAGTACAAAACAGACATTAAATTTTTTTTTAAATTATGCGAATATGAAACTGCATCCAAAGTGCTGGTATTATGATGGGGAATCCTTCTGCCATAGCTTGATATAGACAGTTATGGAAGTTGGATGAGCTACAGAGAGCATTACTCCACTAAATATCATTACAAACCATTAGTCTCATAATCCAACACATACGGTATTTCCACATCAAGCAGGTTCTCATTTTTCAGTTATATGGAGAGAAATAAGAACCTACTTGATGCGGAAGTGCCAATGATTGGTATTCAAGCTTTGTTATAAGGTCAAATTTTCATGCACTGATTTTCAAGGCAGGTGTAACAATATCCTTACTCCTATTTTCATTTGCCGAACTAAGCTAAGCAAATACCTATGATGACATACATATCATATTTTCTGTCATCAAAAAAGTATTAATATACAGATTTCCACTTAGCAGATTGGTGCAACAAAATTTTCCTACATCTCAATTCCCCCATCCACATTTGACCTAAGCAAATATAATAAAGATGACGAAGAAAATTAATGATATTAATTTCAGTGTATCACTCCGGGCTGAGTAAAATTCACAGTCTTTCCACCTGCACGTTACCAAATACAACTAACATACCATTTTTTCAAGATGAATTTCATGTACTGCTTTCAAGATCACAACAATTCAATCTTTAACCTGCGGGCTAAAAATGCTGATTTTACCACCGATTAAAATCAAATGGTGTAATCTTAGGTCTGTAAAGACTGTAATTGACATCCCTTGATAACAGTGATTGGTAAATTGATCACCTAACCACAAACTTTTCAGTGAAAGATGGGCACAATCTAAAACAAACTCATAAAGATGTTTTGCAGATCAGCCATGATAAAAAAAATAAAAAGGAAAGGGAGAAAAAGATACGTGGTGACATTATCGCAAGTAGATGACATTTTTATGCTTCTCATTCTGAGACCAAAGTAATGAGCCGTCAACAACAATCTTATGCAACATCTAGAGGAATGTTTACAAATAGACATGGCCAATTTCAGTTCAGCAAAGCCAAAGAATCGGCCCATTAATATCCTCAAGAATTGCAGAGAAATTTGCTGGCACTGCAAGCAAACATTCCCAAAACTCGAAAGTATTGTTGACTTCCCATCTTTGTGGTGAAATATCATTCTAAGAAATCTGTTCAGACAATCCTATTCATATTTTTTTCTTTTTGTTGGTTTCAAATCAGAGACACTCATCAATCCACTGCCCCACCTTCACACTCAAACTCCCTCCAAAATAAAAACCAACCAATCAACCAACCACAAGCAAAAGATAATGCATTTCTTGTCACTGAATTCTACACATAAAATATCATAAACAGGCACTCAGAGTTGTAAATCTATAGTATTTCTATTTTAGTGATTGTTTCGTATCACACATCTCTTCCAGATACAATAAACATTCGAAGGAGTACAGTACCCCAAAATCAAATAGAACAAAGACATGAATGCAAATCAAAATGAATCTTAGTGTAATAATAATAATTTGTCTAAAAGATTCAGACAGAAAGATAGGGATGCAAGTCCAAAGGAACCTTTGAATAATACGTGAAACGTGTAGATTTTTTAATTTCGTCTATACAGAAAAGTTCAATTCTTTCCATTTTTATCACACCGATTTTTCTTGAAATACTTTTGTAATGTATAATGTTGTTTTCAAAATAAAAGTGGTTACTTAGTAGAACAAATTTATCGTTGCCTCATGGTTAGTTTTTGTATCTTAAATGCACTTTTAAGTCAAACATCTCCAGTGTTCTTGTCTGAATTTTGTTGGGGTGTATCATTCATTGTATATGATATATGGACCCATCACATCTGTTTTTTGTATATTCTGTATATTAGCAACTTAAAATTTAACACGGAGAACACGACCCAACAATTCAAATTGAGAAATATCCGACAAAGGCAGGAGAGTACACAGTTGTGGAATAGATGAACACATAGACAAAGAAAAGAGTCCGACCATATCAAATACAATGATCTCTAGAGTAGCCATCAACTTCTTTGTTACAAGGAAAACTGGCAAGTATATGTTAGTTAAAGGTTGGTTTTTGTGAGTCTCTCTCATTCATAATCATGCTGATAACTTTTTATATTAGCAGTTTAATTTGTTTGTTAGTTTTCTCATAAGATTAAATTTTGGCTCCATTTTATGGAGAGGGAGAGTATTTTCTTCAGTGTTTAACTCCTTAATTGTTAAACTAATATTTTGATCAATTTAGATATTTCAGGTAAATACAGTTTCCTCCTAAAACCTGTATTCACCATGAACTGAGCAGGTGTTTTTTCATCAGGTGCAAATGATAAATAAAACAAGCCCATTACCAGCGATTGTTTGGCTAAATGGTAAGAACATTGAAATGGCTACCCCATTGGTGGCAGGTTCAATACCAACAGCGGCTCCATTTTCATTACTTGTTTATTCTATTTATGTTGTCTAGGGTGAGTGATACATTAAACATGTAATGATGGAAGATATTTTCAAATGAGTTTCTACATAACACAATTAATAATCATTCTGTAGGATCACATATATCTATTTCTCAATACAATGCCTAGATGTAAAACACAATAATCATTTATACATATATTTTGTGTGTGTGAGTGAGTGTGTGTGTGTGTGTGTGTAACTTTTAATGAGTGCACAGTTATTATGCTCTAATCTGGGGTAGAAGTGCTGCGATTCTAAGCTAATGATAGTGAACATGTGACGCTGCAGGTTTTTAGTTGGCATGCAATGGATTTTCATAAGAATTTTTTGAAATTTCACAAGTATATTAAAAAATTGACAGCTTATCTATGAACATTTAACTAACAATGAAATACATTTAAGTGAGAAAGTCTCACCATCCCAGTCCTAGGCATTGAGCTCAGATAAAACAATGATCTTTGAATACACAATTGTGATCCTGGTTAGAAGTGCCAATCCATACATGATTAATCCAATCCTTTTTGACAGGACACCATGTACCCGCCAGAGGCCTACTCCTAGACACCAAGCACCTGTCAGAGGCCTACTCCTAGACACCAAGCACCTGCCAGAGGCCTACTCCTTTGACACCAAGCACCTGCCAGAGGCCTACTCCTAGACACCAAGCACCTGTCAGAGGCCTACTCCTAGACACCAAGCACCTGTCAGAGGCCTACTCCTTTGACACCAAGCACCTGCCAGAGGCCTACTCCTTTGACACCAAGCACCTGCCAGAGGCCTACTCCTAGACACCAAGCACCTGCCAGAGGCCTACTCCTAGACACCAAGCACCTGCCAGAGGCCTACTCCTAGACACCAAGCACCTGCCAGAGGCCTACTCCTTTGACACCAAGCACCTGCCAGAGGCCTACTCCTAGACACCAAGCACCTGCCAGAGGCCTACTCCTAGACACCAAGCACCTGCCAGAGGCCTACTCCTAGACACCAAGCACCTGCCAGAGGCCTACTCCTAGACACCAAGCACCTGCCAGAGGCCTACTCCTAGACACCAAGCACCTGCCAGAGGCCTACTCCTTTGACACCAAGCACCTGCCAGAGGCCTACTCCTAGACACCATGCATATGTATAAGACTGGAATGTTTAGGACATTCACAATCATGCAGAAAATGGCAGATGCATTTTAGGCCACACTAGCTCAAAAATAGGTGTTGGGAAGGTATCGATCTGTCAGAAGATACAAAGAAGCCTAATTAATTGCTAGCAAAACTATCACTTTGCTTACATCACAAGTGATGCAGCATAAAGATTTATACAAATAGCAGTTGTTGTTGCAAGCCACTCTTAACTGGCTATTTGATATTCAACATTTGCATACCATATACTGTTGTGTTGTCTAATGACTACAGCACTGGACTTGAGCCTCTTATGGGTCCACATTTTTGTTATTCAGCTGAAGTAAAAACAGTAAACTATGTTTTTCAAAACTGGTTTTCTTTTTTTAGTAGCATGTTGTAAGTGTCAAGGACATAATTGGAAAAGAAGAGTTGAATGATGTTGCAGAGATGCATTCCCAACAGTTTTGGTCCAGTCTTCTGGCAGATTCAATATCCCATGATTTATCAGCTATTCTTACAATCTTTAGGAGAGGACATAATGTCCAATCCGGGGATTCAATTTTACCCAAATTTTTACTTAGGCAACTTACTTCAGTAAAATTTCCTACAAATTTGTTTCAATTACATTAGCAGACATTTATAAGTATCTATATGGCTTGGCTTAGTTTGGCAAAAGGCCACATGTCCGGTGTACACAGTGAAAGCCAAACACACAACAGTAGTAATGATCTGCCGGACTAGCTGACAAATCATACAGCAAAATGCCAAAGAACCTAATCCAAAACAATACTTGTGGATATAAAATTGAATGAATTGAAGTTGATATTCACTCAGCTTAGCTTAGCTTAGTTTGACATAACACCACAACAGTGAGATAACCAGCAACAATCCAAGTCACAACACTAGCAATGCATCAACAGACTAACTTGCGTTATGTAATAGGTGCATGTGAGGCACAAGGTCAGTAATTCAAGAGTGATATTCTGCATCAAAAATATGTGTGTGCACTGAGAGGTAGACTCACACTTGAAAATATGTGTATGACTGCATGTGTTTCAATTTTCTGGGGTTTCCCAGGCTAAAGAGAAGAGGGGGGGGGGTCAAAGTAGGTTGACCTCTGGTAAAGCCACTGGTCTGTGTCAGATAGATCTTTAAATTAACAAAACAATTATGTTGAAGGATCTATGAACTTGGTTTTGTATAAGCATGTATGTGTAGAGAAATATACAGCAGAGAGATTTTAGTGCAGAGAGTTGGGCTTGATAGCAGTCATCCACTGCCTGGCAGGGATGTTTGTATTTGCGGCTCTCAAATTTTCAAAAATAGGTGGTGTAAAATGCCAAACGGAAAATGTAGCATTTTAGATGCAGGTATCTTCAGCGCCATTTCATCTGGTTGGAGGAGTAACACTATTAAGGGAGAGAGATAATGAAATGAAACAGTTCACCATTATAAATGGACTCTTGTTTTCAATATGAAGCAAGTTTGTGTCTTTCCACAGATACAGCATTTTCCTTTTGCAGATTTGTCATCCAGATCTGAACACAACAGGTTTTCCGGAAGAATGCATCCATACATGTGTCAGTGCAGGCACACCATGTGAACACATTGAGAAACCACACAGCCAATATTTAAGGACACGACAACTGGCCCCTGTAAGAAATGAATCGGGCGTTGCATCCACACAGTTATCTTACACTTGCTAACCATCACACTAGTCGATATTCACACACCTATTTATTTAGCTTAATCTCAAACAGGACAACAACAATGGAACACCCAATGAGAATCAAATTCATTTCACTAGTGAATTGGTTTGTGAGATGAACTTGTTAACCATCAACACCTGTAATTTTTGTTGTGTTTATTTACTAAGGTTAGCTTAATCTAGCTCAAAGACCCAAGAGTTAGAGATACAGTGTGACCTGAATTCACAATGCTAGCAATGATATACAAAATGAGCTCGTTAGCCATCACTATGGCAGGTGAACAACTTAACATACTCATTTATGAACAGGAATCCCAATGGTTAAAGTAATGGATTAAAGGTCAAAAGAGTTTCCTAGATCAACCCTTGAATTCATAAACCACTAGTAATTGACTCTTCAATGAACAGCAGAGGAAAAAAATAGGATTGAATAGAAGAAAATTTTAAAATGCACTAAATGATCAAAGGGAGAATTTCAATCAAAAGTGAAATATACATTCTATCATTTTGTATGAATTTTAAAGTTGAAGACAAACAAATACTTTATCTTTGGAAACATGCACAAAAATACTAATTAGTAGGAATACGGCTCAAATCTTCAAACGTCTACCTACTTTTTTTTTTTAGTTTTAATAATCCAATCAGAGAAAAATGATGAAAAATAAATAATGTTCACAGGTTCACAACTATCAAATACCAAGTAAAAAATTATTTCATTCTTGAGCATGAAAATAAGCCTTTGACTCTAGGGGAAGGTAATATTCAAGATTAGAAATTCATAAGAATCAGACAACTTGACCCAAGCATAAAAGGAAGGTTACATGGATGATGGTGTATAAATTTTCAACTGCAACCATGTAAACACTGACTATATACATAACATAAAAATATTAGATTAATGATTCACAATCAACTACATATCAGATGAAGTAGACCCTCTTCTTACCCTTATTTTTTTATAAACTAACCTGAAGATCTTGATTGGCAACAAGCAACCAATCAGATTACAATACCATGCATAGAATATTCCATTCTATCTTTGTTGACTTGAATTTGTATTCTTCCAAAAAGGCACCCCTTTCAAGCTATTGACTCCTAAATAATTCAAATGAATCAACAGCAGAAAAGTTTTTCACATAAAATGGGTGAACAAATTCTGATTGGGGTCCAAAAATTTTCATATTTCAAGGGAAATCAAAAATACGTCATTACTATCATCATGTCATGAATTTTCATTCAAGTAGTGTGTATGGCTTTTTGCAGACCAAGTGACAAGTCTCCTTAAATCTCCATCTTTTTTTCTAGTATTCTGAACATGTTCACATGGTTTCCCAGGTGATGATGCTACCATGAGAAAACTAGAGCAACCCAGAAGAGTTTTTCCGGAAATACAAGGTCTGCTCACATCTTGTTCAGAAAAAAAGTAACAATTATATTCAGACTACTCAATCTTTCTGTTTTAGCTAGTCTCTTCTCCAACCATCATCAGGTGGTTGTCTTGATTTTGACGTCTTTTTCCAACAGAGACAAGCTACTGTTAGGATAGTCAATGCTATGACCCATCCTCTCTCCATCTCTACTATAATGATAAATACATTTATCTTGATTGTTGTTTCATTTTTTTTTAAATTCATACCTGAAACTGAACATCACCTGTTCCCATGAAAACCAATATGGCTGCTTTTGGGGACAGCAGATATAAATTTATATAGTCTTCAAAAATGAAACAGACAAGACAGCTGAAATATCACGAAGAAAACTGACAAAATTAATAGATTACCTAAAGATGGAAAGAGAAATAACCAGCTGAAATACTGTGGAATATTTGAGACATCAAAAAATGAGAATACAAAACCCCTCCCCCACCCAAAAAAGTTATCCTTCATCAAGGAAAATTATGTTCAAAATGGCAGCAAAATTCAAAGTAAGCCTATGTGTGCTCCCAGCTTGATTGCATTGATTGTTCACATAAAGTTGTCAAGGGTGATATGAGAATAATAATGTAGAAAATAGAAAATACCTTTGCTTTTACAAAATCTTGAAAATCTGAATTCACTTACCTGAAAAAGAGAAGAAAAAAATTGTTATAAATAAATAAAATTTAATGTTATGAAGGGAATAAGATTTCATGCATGAAAATAGTACAGTACCTTAAAAAAATCCTTTCAATCATCTTAGCCATTTTTTCTGCTTCGAATGATTCATGTATTGCAGATAATCATGACATTTCAAAACATAGAAATAATGATATTTCTACTTGAAATTCATGTCCAATGTGTTGTCATCAGACTTTGGGCAACCCAAAGAAAGTGATCTTAATTCATTATCAACAAATTACAATACTAGTGTGCTGGGAAATTCACCTTTTATATATTGTAAATTTTAAAGCCACAACTGGATAGAAACAGTCTTAAAAAAAACAAAACCTTACCTACAAAATGACTTCAACAAAAGCTCTGTGCCAACACGGCTATAGATTTTTTCTTCTGTTGAAGTGTTGACATAAAAATCTAAACATGTTTTAACATTCAATGCTATAACCAATGATAAATCAAACACACTCTTCCAGATGTTCTGAAATGATCTTGTAATGATATAAATCTAACTTCTGCAGGTTAAAGAAGAACAGTGATTGAATCAACACAGCTAACCGATTGAAATATCATATGTGATTTTTATGTTTACCTTTTTGATAACTAATCCTCCCACCACAAGTTAAAGGAATAAAAAACTGGATGAGTAGCAAAAAAGACCAAGTTTGTTTACCAAGACAAGCCTATAGTTGTTTATCAATACTGGCACTTTGAAATAACTCTTTCTTTGGCAAGAATTTTTGAGAACTTCATTACTTTACTCTCAAGTCTTGAATGAAAGAAAACAAGAAAACCGAAGAACCAAACCAAAGACTACAGAGCAAAATAATTGAATGGCTCCAAGAGTTAATAACTTTGCCAAATATAACTAAACAGTCTTCCTTCACAGGCTCATTCATGAAAATGTTAAGCAGAAGTGAAGAAGAAAATTAAGATACAATAAACTGGAAAACATTGAGTCACCGGCGATCTGTGTGGCTTTAGCCTTCTAAACTAACCCTTATCCCAACCATTTTTTTTTGTTTGCTTGATTGATTTCACCTCCTAATATTATGGATAATTTGTTATCTGTCATTATTAGCCTCTATTCTTCCTCATATTTTTTTCTGAATAACAGGTCCTTATACAAAACAGGGAGCTTTACAGACAAAAAAAATTAACAGGTCTGGTTAGTTAAGCAATAGAAATTGTTGCTTAACCAACATTTTTTGGCAGTATTCAGTGTTGGAAGTGATGAATTAAAAAATGGAAAAGGGGGTGATCAATAAATAAGTTACCTATCGTGTGTTTTGTTGGGCATCACTAAAAAAAAAAAGTCTGAATATCATAAATAAGCGTGAATGCTGTCAGACACAAAGTGAATAACCGACCTAGAATAAACTTACTTAGCAAATTGAACTCTCCAATAGAAACCTATTGGAGGGGGAGGTTTAAAAAAAGAAACAGACCAGACCAGCTTGAAAACTGAAGAGACTTATGCTGACAGTTTTGTTAGACAATTTTTAACACATTCTTTGCAAGTAATAGAGCAGCTGAGGCAGACTACCAGGAGAGAAAGAGAGAGAGGGGCTTTAAAGAAACTAAAAAAACAATACTGAGACTAAAAGAACTTTAGACACTTCGGTGTTGTGAACTCAATGAGGATCAAAATACCAACAAATGATCTGCTTTGCTGGTTTGCTATCCATTATACTACTCAGTCAGATACCCAATGTAACTTATGCAGGTAGAAAATGGTTTCAGAGAACCAAGTTGGAAATCCAATGAAAGTCATCTGCATTCATTGCATTGTACTAATACTCTTATGAAAGGCATGAATCCACCCCACCCTGGGATATCTCATAACCAGATGTTTTGGCAAATGTCAAGGATGCTATGATGGTTGACATAGATGGATGCAGCCAGGTTAGGGATTTCTCTCAGCTATAGGTCATGTGTAACTCAGCACTAACCATTCTATGTTACTTGGAGAGGAGACGGGTAATGGCAGCCAACTAATCTTACTCTAAAAAACCCATGAAGGACAAGTCTAATCTGGCACACTGATGGTTTCTTGGAACATGGGACCAACGAACCAACAACAAAATCTAAGATGGTATCAGAAACTCTCAACCAAAACAGACAACCTGAGTTTCTTCAGTTTTCAAGTTGGTCCGGCAGGCTACATATGTATCACACATACAGGCCAAACCCATTGAGCTAGAGGGTAGAAAATTTAAACATACTCATTATCAATTCAAGAAAAAAAACTTCTTTTGTTTTAGACCTCCACCCCATATGTTTTTAGTGGGTTAATTTGCAATTTGAGTACATGCTAAATTGATCCCTTAATTTGTATACAGCGGTATTCACGCTTTCTTTTTTTTAAATTCAGGCTTTTTTGTGATCACTGACCAACAAATGTAAGAGGAGAAACTTATCCATCAATCACCACTCTTTCAAATTCTTAATTGACCACCCCCAACACAGCATGCAGTAAAAATTTAGGTCACAACAGTTTCTATTCAGTGAAAAATTAGACCTATTTTTATATTTATTATTAGTAATGATGACAAAAAATGTCCCGAAACTTTGGCTTACAAAATCAGAGAGGGGGTGAACAAGATTTCAAGTAACATTCTTTTCCTTTTTATTCAGAATAAAACCCTTTTCCTTTGATATATTTACACGTATAAATGCAAAACTAAGCTGACAATACTCAAAAGAACTATGGATCTTGGAACAACTGATCATATTTGCCTCTATCAACACTCCCCAAGAGTTTCTTTTGAGCATTCATCTTCATCTTTTTGTCTACATAACCACAGAGAAAGCACAGCATTCTTTGGCTACACTTTATCAGGCAATCAGTTCCAACAAGCAACAACAATCAGATACAAATGCAAAACCTTAACACAACAGCTGACAATTCCAACAACAATCTTGGTCTAAAATCACATTTCTATACTGAAAAGAAGTCACACTACCCCTTTAGGACTTATACACATGTATTAAGAAACAAGCACTAAAAGATTAGTTTTATTGTACAAAGTATACAAGGACTATTCTTTGGTGATGAATACAATGAATGGAGAATTTATTTTAAAATAAGTACTAATGCAAAAAGGAAATATTGCTGAATTTATGCGATATCTCCTAGGAAAGCTTTTATCATCATTCGAACTTGTGAAGAATTCTAATTGGTATCAGACTTGGCATCAAAAATGAGGGACACAAGCATACCAACATTATTACAAAAAATACACTGATTCGCACCAATTGTTTTATAGGAACCAATAATCAATATTGAGAAAAGTGAAATGGTTCTAACAGTATTTTTTGCCTTAACAGGAGTGCAGAAGAGCAAAGATGATATTGCTGAATTTACACGGATGGTCTTTGAAAGTTTTTATTAGTTGATATTTCATTTTTGTGTCAAATTGTCCACTATGCTTGGCAGCATTTTCCCAAGCCAAGAAAACAAATAAGAAACAGTTTTACATAACAAAAGACAAACACTAAAAATAAAATGAGATAAAAATGATGAAGATTCTTGCAACTAAGTCTATTATAGAGTACTTTTAGCAGAGATGTGTGAAGTTATCAGAGATATATTTTGGAGGCAGAATTTTTTAAGAATGGTTTTAAAAGTTATGATTTGAAGATATAATTACAAACAGTCACCAAAACTTAATACAGGTTTCTCAAGTTTTGACCTCAATCTGACTTGCTATCTCTAAATGCAAGATGTGTACTGACTTCATAAATGGGCTGAAACTTTAAACATTTAACCTCACTATGTCTAGAAAAAACACTCCCAAATTCCTAAATTTTTAATGGGGGGGGGGTTCAATTTACAATGTTTTTTTCAATGAACTGGCCCAGCAGTGTCCTTGCTTGTTTTTTAGAATTTAGATTTTTTTAGTAATCACCATCCAATGAAAGGTGAGAAGTAATTATACCATTCATTATTCATTTTTCCAGTTTTTTAACTGAGCACCTCCAACTGTTGAGTTGCTGCCAAAAGACATTGGTCATATGACGGTTTGTATTGAGTGACAAACCAGACCTGCTAAAAATAAAAAAATTCTTTAAAGTCATTAAACTTTCTTCAATCCATGATTTCACTGAAGTTTTCTAAATTATCAGCAAGTATTCAGATTGCCTTACGGCAGATCCATGATAATGCTTGAACACTTCTCTATGATAGGAGTCCTCAAAGTTTGATGTATTTGCTGTCATCACATTATGATTATGGTATAAGACTGAAAGTGAGATAGTCTGACAGTTTTTGTTAGTGAAAACAAAGAAGTTCATTGACCTAAACTCTTTGAAGATTCCAATTGTTTTCGTTTTTACCTGAAAATAGTGTTACAAAGTTGTTTATCATCATCATCATCATCAGTCTTTTAGCATCCGTCGTTGGACATAGACCTTCCCCAGGATTTGCCACACTTCTCTATCATGGGCGTCACGGAGCCAGTACTTCCTGAACTTGTCTAGCTCGTCTCTCCATCTAACATTTTGCCGGCCTCGGTTGCGCATTTGGTCTCGGGGAATCCATGTTGTGAGTCGTGATGTCCATCAATTGTCTGCCATTCTTGCAACATGGCCAGCCCACCGCCATCTGAGATTTTTTATGGATTCTATGATGTCTCTAACTCTTGTCTTTTCCCGGATGTGCTGTGCTGTTTTGTGGTCTCTCCATGTGAGGCCCAGCATTATTCCTTCATGTGCACGTTGCATGGTTCTCAGCTTACGGGTCTGTTTCTTGGTTAAGTTCCATGTTTCAGCTCCATAATTGACTATTGGGAGGATGCATTGGTTATACACCCTTCTCTTTAGGATTGATGGGATCTTATTGTTTTTGAAGGTTGAGCAAGCTCAGCCAAAGGCTTGCCATCCTAGTGTGATTCTTCGCTTGATTTCTTCTTCTTTTGAGGGTCTCATGGAGATTCGTTGCCCTAGGTAGATGTAGTGGTCTACTTTCTCGAGTTCTGTGTCCTCGATTTCGATCTTAGTGTTCTTATCTCCAATGTGGTTGTTGCACATGATCTTCGTCTTGCTGAAGTTCATGTGTAGGCCGACTTTCTTGCTCTCTTCATTTAGTTCATCTATCATTAGTTGGAGGTCGTGTAGGTTCTCTGCGAAAAGGGCTATGTCGTCTGCGAATCTGAGGTTGCTCGTGCCAAAGAATTCTACCAAAAACTTTATTCGTCAAAACAAGGACTGCAAAACAATGAGCAAGATACGCAAGACACGGGCAAACAACTCGAGGACTTCCCAAAAGTAACCCCATGGGAGGTGAAAGAAGCCATTAAACAGACGAAGAAAGGAACTGCCCCTGGACCAGACAACATCACCATCGACCTACTCCGAAAAGCAGGTAAAATCATCACTAGGAAACTGGCCGTCCTCTTCAACCTGTGTCTAAAACACAGTAAAGTCCCAGACGATTGGAACACTGCTATCATAATGCTTTTATATAAAGAAGGAAACCCGAAAAACCTCAACAACTATAGGCCTATAAGCCTACTCAACTGTGTATATAAACTTTTCACAAAGATCATCACCAACCGAATCACAAAAACACTCGATGAAAACCAGCCACGTGAACAGGCTGGCTTTAGAAGAAGCTACTCGACCATGGACCACCTGCGCTCGATAAATCAACTGAAAGAAAAAGCAGCAGAGTATAAACTACCACTTGCCGTAGCATTTATCGACTTCAAAAAGGCGTTCGACTCAGTAGAAATCCCTAAGGTCATGGAGGCCATCAGTCAGCAAGGTGTAGATCCAGTATAAATTGAAGTGTTGAAACATATATACAATCACGGCAGCTCATTTATCAGGCTACATAAAGACTCGGACCCCTTCCAGCTCCAGAAAAGAGTAAGACAAGGTGATACCAGCTCACTTAAACTCTTCACAGCCTGCCTCGAGATGATCTTCAGAAGGCTAGACTGGGAGAGTAAAGGAATTAAAATAGAAGTTGTTTATAATTGACATTTAAAAGAAAACATACTGTGAGAGATTTGTTAGTGCTGGCTGTACAGTGGTTTTCCATGACTCGGGCTAAAAATGAAAAGCTTGAAGCTGAGACACTTCTGATTCTGATAAGGAAAAAGGCAAGCCTCACAACTTAGAGTTTCATGAAAGCATCTCTCATATCTCTTGCTTGCATCCACAGAGGATGAACACTTTTACAAAGTACTCCACAATCAGGTAGAAGTATAAACTGTACACATGCACAAACCATATACAAAATACATTCACAGAAGTCTGTGGATAGCAACACAAAATTTTGCACACTTCACACAAACAAAATTCTTTATGATGCAAAAAATCCTCACAAAAGAATGTGTGGGTGTGTGTGTAAGCCTATAATAAAACTCTATCTGCAATCATGAAGACCTCTGCTCCCTTCCCTTCAATGTAATTGATCCATCCATATCACTGCACAAAAATAAATGCACACATGAGTATAAAGACAGCCCAATGTACTAAATTAACCTTATACTACGAAGTAGACTTTACATACATCACCATAGTAAGAAAAATCCAAAACCTCCATAATAACTGATACTGTTGTCTGTAAAAGAAGTATGACAATATATAAGCAACCACCTTTCACCTCTGCTCAAGGAGTCATGCTCGGTCAAAAGGTGAAGCCGCATCAAAAGCCAGGAGGTTAAAAAAATCAACATATACTTTTATTGCCAGGCAATTAGAAAAACAAGCAGATTTTTTTTTCTTTGACCACAGTTCACCTTTCTTAATAAGAAATCCTGTTATCAAACTCAAAAAATCATTACTCTATCCTTGATCATTAGGACCTTATGTGGCAAGTTCTTAGAGTGGCCATGACTATACAACAATAATCTAAGTTCATAGAATTATAGTTCATGAAAATTGTCTTTCAGTGGATATGTACTATCTATAGTTAAAAGGACCAAACTGGAGATTTTCAAGGTAAAAAGCTATCCCAACTAACGCATAATGAACATCCAACATTAACAACTGAACTTCTAGTCCAATGTTCAAACAATTGTGCAATATCTGAACTTGCTTTCTAAGGTAAGCAAATGATACAACCTTAGATACAACTATCTAGGCATCCCTGCAGACTTTTGACACCTTATTTCAAAACTTAAATGTATACTTAAAAACTATCATCTGGAAGTTTGTTTTTTTTTCGTTTTTGCTTGAAAAAATTAAGTCTATGAAATTGTCCAAGAAGAGGAAAAAAAACCCAATTAAGAATAATGTTCTTGAAAATCAACATTACATTCAGAAATGGAAAATTCAAAATTATTTCCAATTAAACGCCATTTTGACAGACCTTTTAAAAAATTGAGAAGAAAAATCCAACTAAGTAATTAAAAAAATATTGAAAAGGAATTCCTTTAGATTTGATTAAATGATGGGTTCTTAGTTTCATCATAACTGAAAAAACTGATAAAACATAACTTTTTCGCAAACTCATTAACAAATACCTTTTTTCAAGTTTTCAGGGTTAAAACAACAATTACCACCAGTTATTATGACAGCTATTGTGGGGAGCTCCTATCAATAAACTAGCAACAGGCAATCCTTATGGAAGGCATTTACACAACTTCACATCTACCTAGGAAAACAAATCTCTATGAGATCCTCAAAAGAGGAGGAAATCAAGCAAAGAATCACTCTAGGATGGCAAGCCTTCGGCAGAGCATGCTCAACTTTGAAGAACCAGATGATCCCAATAATCCTAAAGAGAAGAGTATACAACCAATGCATTCTCCCAATAGTTACTTATGGAACTGAAACATGGAACCTAACCAACCAGACCCACTAACTGAGAAGCATGCAACATGCATATGAGAGAATAATGCTCAACTTTACATGGAGAGATCACAAGATAGCACAGTATATCAAGAAGAAAACGGGAGTCCGAGACATCATAGAAACTATTTAAAAACTCAAATGGCAATGGGCAGGCCATGTTGCAAGAATGACAGACAACCGATGGACATCGCAACTCACAACATGGATCCCCAGAGATCACATGAGAAACCGAGGCCAACAGAACACAAGATTGAGAGATGAACAAGACAAATTCAGGAAATACTGGCTCCGTGACGCCCATGATAGAGAATTTTGGCAAATCCTGGGGAAGGTCGATGTCCAACGACGAACGTTAGAAGACTGATGAGGACGATGAATAGCAGGCAGAGACACATAATACAACTCTCTTGAGCAACCGGTAAAATAATGATAGCAATTGTGTCACATGTGACCATGCATAGAATATAGAGGATAGAGCTGAAAACAACAAAAAACAAATAAATGAAGACCTCCCAACAACCTATTTGCTTTCATTCTTCTATAGTTGACCCCCTACCTCCAATAAGTGTCGGTGGTGTCAATTCAGAATAAATAAAATATTAACTTTCAAAAATGATCAAGTCAACAAAAAAAATCGCTATAAATTTATATAAAAAAAATTACAATACAAATGAATTTTTCTTTTTATACAAAAAAGCCATAAATCATAAACTTAATGACTGAAAAATGTTGCCAATAATGACAATATCTTTTTTTTTTCAGTTTTTTAAATTCATAAATAAGACATTTTCTTAAAAAAACCTCAATGTACCGGTTTTTTTTTTTCAAAGTAAACAGAATATATATTTCGATTGATTCAACTTTGATATGTCAAAATCTTATAACTACAAATTTATAAAAGAACAAAATAATCATCAAATGATTGAAATGGGGGTCAGTAATCAATCTAATTTTTTTTTCTTCTATCCCAATTTAGGATAGAAACTCATTTTAAGTGTTTTTGTTCTTTACTAGATAAGTACTGGAAATTTTATTAAAATCCAGTTGGTACTCAATTTTTGTATCTTTTTCTATGTTTTTGCTTATGGGAGAAATTTCATGATATAAGATGAAATAGCAAAAAACACCTGGATACACTTAACCCTTTCATTTTAAAAGTGTTCGATTGTTTCTGCTTTTTTGAGTATAACTTCATCCATTTTCAAAGTGTCTTTTTGAAGAAGCAAGAAACATTCCACAAGTTTTCTTCATGTTCACCAATGTAAGTAA
The DNA here is from genome assembly GCA_963457665.1 of Thysanoteuthis rhombus. Classification (NCBI taxonomy): domain Eukaryota; kingdom Metazoa; phylum Mollusca; class Cephalopoda; order Oegopsida; family Thysanoteuthidae; genus Thysanoteuthis; species Thysanoteuthis major. The sequence goes on along the minus strand of CAUOPZ010000178.1, from coordinate 21,260 downwards.
GATCAATAGTCTCCACTTCATGTAACTGGGAGCATATGCTTGATAAATTAGGAACTTCAGGATTAGGCAGGAACAAGTTGAGCTTTTTACTGCTTATTGAAACATGTACAAGCGAAGTCTATAGTGAAATACATCAACACTTCTGAGAGTTTTTCCTAATAGCTACAACGTAATATAAAAGCATCCATCAAAAACACTTGACAGTATAGTTCAAAGGATGCAACTCATATATCACTTTCTGACAAGAACCAGAGGGCTCTTGACCTACATCATCCATAACCCCAGCTTTACTCCTACATACTTATCAAAGTTATACCCCACTTGCATAATAGACATTTCTGCTTCCAATGAGTGATCAGCTTTACAATAGTCAACTTTTAAAGATTCAATGTTCAGTTCTATTAACCCATTAGCTGCAGATGATTGAAATTTCAATCGTTACAGTTTTATGAATGACGGGAATGTCCACCAGTCAGACACAGGACCTTTCCACTCTACAGATGTTCTTTTCTGCTTGTGTCTGTTTCTCTTTGTTTACCAAGGAGTGTATCCTATCTCTAATTGTGTAAGGCAGGTAGCCACCTAAAGAAAGGAGTAAATAGCTCAGTGTCTCGTAAGTTGTCAGGCTGCGCAGTCCTGCACAAGAAAAAAATATGCAGCATAGCATAATTGCAATACTGAGCACAATATAAGAATAAAGAATAAATGATAAAGAAAAATGAATCCAGTGGATGAATCATTTCTTTTATCATACACTTTTTGTTAGAGGTAATTGACCTTTATTAATTTTCAGACTACAATTTACCTTCATCTTACTTTTCCTGCTTTTTTTTGTCATAACTCCACTCAGTCCTTGAGATAAAAATCTATGATCATGTCAAAGGTAAAAATACTATCTGCACAGTCCACTTCTTCAGTTGCTCGTAGACCTTTTGGTCTAGTGCAGGCCGAGAAAAAATTAGAGCAAACATTTGTGAACAACTCTCCATTTTAGCAAAAGCAGCTGTTTTTCTTCAACCAGTTAATATTTTTATAGGTTTTAAGCTCTTATAAATCTATCAGATTGCTTTTCTTGCAATGTGCACTATAGCACAAAAATTCAGCTGCAATATGTGCATCCATTTGGAAAAAGAAGCCTAAATAATCAAACAAATGCCAAGTTTCATTAGTAGGGTATACAAGTTGAGATTTTTCACAGTAAAGCAGCCTAAAACAATACGAGATTACATCAGCCAAATATTGTGATAGATACATCACATG
>CAUOPZ010000177.1:2500-32500 GCA_963457665.1 Thysanoteuthis rhombus | reverse complement strand
AAGCGTTCCTGGGTCGTATGGGTTAAAATGCTACATGTGTGGTGTAGGGGGTTACCGAGCGAAGACTTGCCCCAGAAGGGAGGGCCTGTCGGATGACTTCTACGTGCCCTTTTGTCAGAGATGTAAGAAGAAGAGGCACCCCACTTAATGGTGCGGGAGGCCACCATTGAGAAACCCACCAAAGCAACGACCAGGTCCCCAGCCTAGGCAGTTCGACCCCCGCCCTAGGCGATGTGATCCCCCGCCGGGGCAGTTTGGCCCCCCACCTAGGCAGTTCGGTCCACAACAACACCAGGACCAGGGAAACGGGTCAGGGCCGCCCGCAGTGAATTAGGACGGGTGGCCCCATGGAAAAAACTGAGATGCTGGAATTGTTCCGGGGAAGGGCATTTGATGAGACATTGCCTAGAAAGAATTAAATGTTGGTACTGCTGTAGATGGGGGTATAAGAGGGCCGAATGTCTTATAAGAAAAAGTGATGAAAGATTTCTAATCCCGGCGCCCGAAACGGGCCGGGGCCCCAGAGATACCTGGTACAGAGAGAGAAGATATGAGGGACCCACTACTTACCGGAAAAACAAATAGTAGTGGTGGACAAGAAGGAGGGGGGGGGCACAGGTTCTGTGTGGATTTCTGAGCCCTGAACCGATAGCTTTCCCCCTTCCCTTGATTTATGACATACTAGCACTGCTAGGGTAGGCTATTAACTTTACGACAAATGTTATCAACTCGAATACACTGAAGGAAGGGCCAGAAGAAGAAGAAGAGAAAATAGAGAAAGGAGAAGGAGAAGAAGTAGAGAACCAGTTGAGGGAAGAAAGACAAGTAGAGAGGGTAAGAGAAATACCTTTCAAGGAGAGACTAAGGTCTGCAACTAACTAAGAGAGATTAAAATGCCTCATGAAATGACGGGAGGCACTCCCTCTAAAATGTACAAGTTCGAAATACGGCCTAGTAGTAATTGTTAAACTGTTAGTAAGAATAAAGCATATGAAGTGTGTGTGGTGTGAGAGAGGGGCTGCCTTAGGCGGAACTGGCTATCGGTATGTCGTTTGGTCTGATCATAACACTAATTTGATTACATTTGTCCACAGTCGTATTTTGATAAAGAGAAATCGCATTTCCAAGGGGGTGTATGATAAAGACCCTCCCTTTTTTTTTGTATGATATATTAATATACCACCGCCATTGAAAGTTATTAAACTGCCCTTGGGTTGCTCGGCTTATGGACCGTCAATCGCACTCCCTCCATATTACCAAGCTGAAGAAAAGTTTGAGGAACAAGACAAATTATTACGAATGATGACTAGTGATATTGGTAATTGGACGGAGCTGTAAAGCCCATTAATCCATAGATTTAAAAATGAAACCTTAAATAAGTTACCTCAGGTATTAAAGCCTGTAGAAAAGATCGATCTGCAGTTGTTAACGAGACAACTAGAGTTGTAGAAAAGGTGACAGACCCCTGGGATGATAATGAAAATATCATTGTGCTTTATTCACTTATCGCTGCACTGTTTGTGGCAGGAATAGCAATTATGCTATATGTAGTTGTTAACGAGACAACTAGAGTTGTAGAAAAGGTGACAGACCCCTGGGATGATAATGAAAATATCATTGTGCTTTATTCACTTATCGCTGCACTGTTCGTGGCAGGAATAGCAATTATGCTATATGTATATGTTCGGGGTCTGGGTAGACGCAAGAAAACCAATATCAAAGCGAGAGTTTCTGGCAAATCGGAATTGGAGACGCCATTTGGTATCATTAACACAGGTATGACAGATCTGTGTGACACTGAACTAGAACTACAAACTGTCGAGCAACACGACATGGAAAAGCAAGACGTTACTTGGAAACCGATGTTTTCTGAATATGAGAAGTGAGGAAAACGCGAAAAAAAAATTTAAAAAAAAAAGAGAAAAATAAAAAAATAAAAAAAATGAGAGCAAATTATTAATTGGCAAGAGACGCTGCGAGTCTCGGTAATGAATGAAAACATATATAAAAAAGGAAAAAAAAGGAAGAAAGGAAAAGAAAGAAAACAATACTGCTCATTTTCAATGTTTCATACTTTTCACAGACAATTATATTGAAGGACCCATTATTTTTTTAAAAGTATATATGAACGATTTTCAAGCAACTCAAGTAACAGTAGCTACCGAATTAAAGTGTTGAATACTCGTAGCTTGCATGCAAAGAAAAATAAAAAGAAAAAAGAAAAGAAAAGACAATCCAAGAAAGTAATCCGACCCGTCGGATATAATCTTTTATTGATAGGACAGAGATCTGTCTATTTTGTTGTATTCAAAATATTTTGTTTCTTTTTGCATGTCTGTCTGGAGTCGGACACTTTGCATGTAACTGATTTTCTTTATAAAACACAAGAGAGGCGGCCGATATTTTAGATGACTTTTACCCCGGTAAAAGTCAGGTAACAAGGGGGGAGTGATGCGATACTAGGGGGCCAGGAGTCCCCCGTGTCCTGAAATTTACTATGGCTGTTACCAAAAATTACTATGGTTATTACCAGTAATTACTATTGTTATTACAAAAGGAGTTATCTGTGTTAAAAGGGATAATGTGTTTTTCGAGATAATATGAGAATTACGTGTTTCCCAGTGCGGGCATCTGCAAATTCTCAATCTAGTGTCATCTGTCAGATCCTGGGTTGCAAAAATAAATGCTTTTGGAAAGGGTCAATCTGGTGTCATCTGTCAGGTCCTGGGTTTTGAAAACAAAGCCAGATATAGGGGTCAGTGTCTGGGGTCTAGAGAGAGAGAGTAAAAGCTTATGAAAGAAAGGTTATTTGCAGAGTCCTTGGGAGAGGGGGAGACTAATTTATGATATTGAACAGACCTGCGTCGCGAGATGAATGAGGGTCAATGTTTTGGGTTTTTCCGGAAAGTTCGAGATGGCGGGAGAGGGAGAGAAAGGGAAGTCAATTACAAGAGATACAGTATCGATACCAAGGGCTTAAATAGGAAGAATTTTCGTAACAAGCAAGCAGAGTAAAATTTGGTTTTGGAGAAGAGAATCGTTGCCGGCTCACTCGTGTTAGACGCCGCCCTTAGTAACTGTCAACCGCTGCTACCATTCAGTAGACTACCATTCGTGACATGAGAGACCAGTCGTCATTTTGACTTAGATAATAATCGGCATCCTCTCTTTTCAACTGCAAATAAGCATTTCCCGTCTCCAGAGATATTGATAATCAATATTTTATATAAAACATTTAAACAAAATTCCGTCTTGTTGCCTTCTTTTACTAACCCAGAACCATGGCTGGGTTGGTATAGTTGGTGAAACCATCCCCAACGGAAACCCCACACATATATATATGTATGTGTATGTATAAGTATATATGTATATGTATATATATATATATATTCGTGTGTGTATATATATGTATATATATATTTGTATATATACATATGAGTATGTGTTTATAGATATTATATATACATGTGTATATATATACATAAGTATGTGTATATATATATATGTACATATATATATGTATATATGTTAAATCTGTGTATATATGTGCATATTTACACTTCTATTTATATGTATATGTATATATATATACATATATATATATATATATACATGTATATATATATGTGTGTATAAATATACATGTATGCGTATTATTGTGTAGTGTAGATATATACATGTATATGTATGTATCTATGTAAATATATATATGTGTGTATATATGTGTATACATGTATATATGTATGTGCATATATATACATATGTATATATATATAAGTTTGTGAATAAATATATACATGTATATATTCATATGTATTTGTATATATATATATGTATATATTTATATGTATGTGTATCTATATATATATGCATATTTATATGTATATCTATACATATATGTTCATCTTTATATATACACATATATGTATATATATATATGTATGTGTGTATATATGTATATATATATGTATATAAATGTACGTGTATATATTTATATATATATACATATACATATGTATGTGTATTTATATGCATATATATATATATGTGCATTTATATGTATATATATAAGTATGTGCATTTATATGTATATATATATGTATGTGTATATATATGTATCTGTATATATGATTGTATACTGTCTCTATATATATACATAAATGTATTTGTATATATGTACGTGTATATATATGTTTGTGTATATATATGTTTGTGTATATATATATATATATATATATATATATATATATATATATGTTATTTTATATTTATGTATATATATATGTAATTTTATATTTATGTATAGATATATGTACATGCATGTATATGTATATACATATATATATGTACATGCATATATATGTGTACATATGTGCATATATATATATGTATTGTCATACATATGGGTATATATATATATATATATGTAGGTGCCTGTATACGTATATAATTATATATGTATGTGTATGTTTATGTATATAATCATATATGTATATGTATGTATATATATATATATATATATATATGTGTATGTATATGTATACATGTATGTATATCTATATATATATGTCTATCTTTATGTATGTGTATGTTTATGTATATACATATATATATATATGTATGTATAATTTATGTGCATTTTTGTGTACACGTGTATATTTATATATATGTATACGTATGTATATGTGTATATATATATATATATATGTATATATATATATATATATATAGATATGGATATGCATGTATATGTGTATGGATATATATGGATGTGTATATTTATATATATGTATACGTATGTATATGTGTATATATATATATATATATATATATATGTATATATATATATAGATATGGATATGCATGTATATGAGTATGAATATATATATGGATGTGTATGTATATACGTATATAAATGAATTTGTATTTATATATATATATATATGTATGTGCTTGTATACGTATATATGTACATACATATAAATGTACGAGTGTGTACATGTGTATATATATATGTATATGTATGTATATATATATGTATGCATACGTATATGTATATATAATTAGATATATATGTTCATGTTTATGTATATATATATATGTATGTGTATGTATATGTATATATATACGTATATATGTCTGAATATGTATATATATACATATATATGTATGTATATATATGTATATATATATATATATGTGTGCATGTGTATGTATAGCTGTACCTATGTGTATGTATATGTATATAAATATATGTATGTGTATGTATGGATATATATATACATATATATATATATAAATATATATATATATATATATATATATATATATATGTATGTCTATGTATACCTATATATATGCATAAGTACCTTCATATATATGTATATATGTATATATATATTTGCATGAGTACGTATAAATATATATATATATATATATCCAAGAGTACGTATATATATATATATATAAATATATGTACGTGTATGTATATATATACATATATATGTATCTGTACGTATATATATATATATATATATATATATATATATATATATATATATATATATATATATGTGTATGTTTATATATATATATATATACGTACGTTTATGTATATATATATATATAAGGATGCATATGTACACGTATATATAAATATATGTGTGTGTGTGTGCCTATATGTATATATATATATGTGTGTATGTATACGTATATATGTGTGTATGTGAGTGTATATATATTTATGTACAAAAACTATGCGTATGTATAGATATATATATATATATGTGTATTTGTATATATACATGTATATACATATGTATGTTAATGTATACGTATATAAATATGTATGTGTATGTATATGTATATATATATACATGTATGTGTGTATATGTATATATATATCTGTATTTGTATGTATATGTATACATATATATGTATATTTATATATACATATATATATATACATGTTTGTGCACATATATATATATATACATATATATATGTAAATGTATGTGCACCTGTTTATATATATATACATATAAATATATGTATATGTGTATCTATACATATATATATATGTGCATGTAAATGTGTGTATATATATATATGTACGTGGATATATATATACATATATATATATATATATATATATATATATATATATATATATATATACATATGTATATATATGTGTGTTCAGGTATACGTGTATATACACATACATGTGCATGCATATCCATATATTTTTATATATGTATGTATGCATATATTCATATATGAATGCACATGTATATATATATATGCTTGTGCATGTGTACGTGTATGTATGTATACATGAATGTGTATGTGTAGGTATATATATCCATGTGCATTTATATGTATATATATATATATATGCATGTGCATGTATATGTCTATAAATATATGTATGTATATATATGTACATGCATATACATGTTTATATATATGTATATATATATATATGCATGTGTATGTATACATGTATATATACATATATATATATATATTTATGTGTATATACATGTATGTGCATACCTATATGTATATAAATACTTATGTGTATATACATGTATGTGCATATATATTCATATATGTTCATATATGTATATATACATAGATATATATATGTGCATATCTGTATGTATATACATATGTATATATATATTTATATATTCATGTGTATATATATGTATATAATTATATATATATAAATATGTACGTTCATATATATGTATGTATATATGTATATATATATCTATGTATATATCTATATATGTATATATATATGTATGTATATATATATGTATATATATATTTATGTATATATATATATGTGTATGTATATATGTTCATATATATATGTATCTAGATATATGTATATATACATGTATATATATACATATATGTATGTATATATATATGTATATATATATTTATGTATATATATATATGTGTATGTATATATATTCATATATATATGCATCTAGATATATGTATATATACATGTATATATATACATATATGTATGTATATATGTAAATGTATGTCTATATATATTTGGACACATATATATATATGTATACATATTTATAAGAGCACATGTATATATATATATATATATATATATATATATATATATATATATATATATATACTGATGTTTTTATACATGTACATGTATATGTATATGTATGTAAATATTTATATAATATATATGTGTATACATATTATATACATATATACATAAATATCAATATATATTCTCATATCCATGTTTATGTATGTGTATATATACGTATACATATATATGTTTTTGTATATATATATATATATATGTATATGCATGTGTGTATATATGTATATGTATATATATTTTATATATATATACATATATATATATATATATATATATATAAACATATAAATGAATGTGTATAGATATATATGTATATGTATGGGTATATGTATGTATATATACATATACGTATTTGTAAATATATATGTATATATGTATATGTATATTTATATTTTTATTTATGTACTTATATATATGTGCATGTATATATATACATATGTATATATGTATGTGTGTATATATATATATGTGTGTTCATTTATATGCATACATATGTATATAAGTGTGTGCATGTATATTTTCATATGTATGTCTATGAATATGTATATGAATGTGCATGTGTATGTATATGAATGTGCATGTGTATGTGTATATATATATGCACGTGCATTTGTTTTCATATATATTGATGTGCATGTATATGTATATATATATGAATGTATATATTTATATGTATGTGTATATATATGTATGTGTATAGATATAGCTAGATATGTATGTTTATATATATACATATATGTATATATATAGATATATATGTAAATGTATAAATATGTATATGTATAGATATATGTATGTGTATATCGATATATGTATCTATATGTATATATATATGTATTTGTATATATATGTATATATATATATGTGTACATATATGTATATACATATATACATATATGTATGTGTGAACATATGTATATACATATATGTATATACATTTTTATATGTACGTATGTGTATATGTATATATATGTATATAAGTGTATATACACGAATATGCATATATATATATATGTATGTGGATTTTTAGTATATATATGAGTATGTGTATATATGTATATATATGTATATATTTATATATATGCACATGTATATGTATGTATATATATATATGTGTATGTTTATATATATGTATGTTTATATATATATGTATGTGTATATATTTGTATGTGTATATATATGTATATATATATATGTATGTGTATATATATGTATATATATATGTATGTGTATATATATGTATATATATATGTATGTGTTTATATATGTATTTATATATAAATGTATGCGTTTATATATGTATACATATATATTTATGTGTTTATACATGTATACATATATATTTATGTGTTTATACATGTATACATATATATTTATGTGTTTATACATGTATACATATATATTTATATGTATATATATGTATACATATATATGTAATGTGTATATATATGTATACATATATATGTATGTGTATATATATGTATACATATATATGTATTTGTATATATATCGATATAAATATATGTGTGTGTCTATATGTATGTACATGTGTATGTATGTATATATGTAAATGTATATGTGTATTTATGTATATATGTATATGTATGTGTATGTATATGTATATGAATATATATATATCTGTGTATATATGTATATATATGTACATGTGTATATATATATATACATATGTACGTGTGCGTGTATATATGTATATATATATATATATATATGCACGTGTGTATATATATATATATATATTTTTAAAAAAAGTTATTGTATGTATATATGTATGTGTATATATATGTATATATACTTATATATGTATATGAATATATATGTATATATACATATATGTATGTGTATATATATTTATATATACATAGATGTATGTGTGTAAATATGTATATATACATATATGTATGTCTGCATATATGTATATATATATATATATATATATATATATATACGTACTTGTATATATGTATATATATATATATATGTACGTGTGTATATGTATATATACATATATATATATATACATATGTACATGTATATATATGTATATGTATAGACGTTTTTATATATATGGATGTACATATATGTATGTGTATATCTATATATGCATATTCATATGTGTATGTGTATATATATATTTGCGTATGTGTATATATATATATGTATATACATATGTTTTTGTGTATATTTGTAAACATATGTGTGTACGTGTATATATACACGTATACATGTATGTGTGCGTATATGTATGTATAAATATATGTACGTGTATATATATATACGTTTTTATATTTGTGGGCATGTATATACATACGTATATATGTATGTGTATGTGTTCATATACGTATATATGTATATATGTTCGTGTATACATATAAGTTTCTATATATATATATGTATATATGTCTGTACATATATTTGTATATATATATACATGTATGCGTATGTATATTCATAAATGTATGTGTATATCTATATATGTATGACTATATACATGTGTGTGTATATGCACTTGTATTTGTGTATATGTATACCTGTATATAGAGATATCCTTGTCTGTTTACTTGCACGTGTTTACAGATGTATGTTTATATATATTTATTTTTATTTAGATGTAATGTGTATGTGTATGCGTATGCGTATGTATGTTTATATACATGTATATATTGATATTTTGTGTATATATATCGTACGTATTCATATAGAGAAATTTATATGTATGTGTATTTAGATTCATATATTGTTATGTACGTGTATATATATATATGTATATCTAGATGGATATGTATATATATATATATAACTAGATAGATATGTATGTGTATATATACATGTGTATATATTTGTACATATAAATGTGTATACATGTGGGTGTAAACGTATATATATTTGTGTGTCTCTATATATATACATCTGTGTATGTATATATATATATATATGTTTGTGTGTGTATATATATCTATATATATGTGTGTTTGTGTTTATATATATATATATATATATATATATATATGTATATTTATGTATATATATTTATATTTATATATATATATATATATATATTTATATGTTTCTGTATGTGTAGATAAATATATTTATATATATATGTGTGTGTGTGTGTGTGAGTATATAATTAATGACCCGCCACCGTTTGGCCGAGTAAATTTGGAGAGCTTAAGGACGAATCCAAAGGCGTCCCAATGTGCGTTCCGTCATTTATACCTCATCTGCTAACGCCTTGCTCCGGTGCACTCACTCTTTTTCACACACTCTCCCCAGCCTACTTGGCAGGCAAGTGTCAGTACTGACTCCTTTGTGTGCTACTTATCCACTGTCCCACCACAGCGGAATTTCTTTTGATGTAGGACTTAACTTAGTGAACTCCACCTTACGTGGCTACGGTTTGTTTTGCAACCAAAGCAACCTCTGCCACGAAAGTTTACACCAGCCGACCTGCTCCTTTAAGTGCAATGGAGCAGTGCTGCTCCAGGGAATCTATTCATTTATTGTCCCACCATAGTGGAATTTGACACAAGGTCGGGCTCAATTTGGGAAGAATAGGTAACCCGTTTGAAAAATGGCTCCAGCCGACGCGACCTTGATTGCCGAGCGACCGTAGAAGCTAAAGCCACCTCCGCCATGAAAGCGTCCTCCAGGGGACCTGCTCCTTCAAGTGCAATCAAGCAGTGTTGCTCCGGGGAAACCGACTCCCCTGCAGCTGGGCTGAGTAATAATAGGAGAGCCGAAGGACGAGTCCAAAGGTTCCTCGATGCGCGCAGTAGTGCGTATCCTCTGTAAAACCTCATTGGCTAATGCATTGCACCAGTGCACTCGGTCTTTGATACATACTCCCTCTCTGGCCCATTTGGCAGGCAAGTGTCAGTATCGGCTCCCCGGTCTATGCCGTGGAACAGATACTTATTCTTTGATCCTGCTAAAAAGGCCAGAAATTGTGGTGTGGGATGGGGTGCTTGAGGTAATGAGCATTGGACCATGTGCGTCCAGGGGTTTTATAGGGGTCTTCAGAGGAAGTGACGTTTTGGATAACTAGCTAAAAGTTTCATGCTGAAGAATATGCAGACAACAAGGCGAGCTCGCTCGACAAGCCTTATGTAACACGATGAACCGGTGTTTTTAGAAAATATGTATGTATAGATGTAAATGTATGTGTATATATATGTATATATAGATATGTTAATTTTTAACCAAAAGTATAGGGGGCACAACAGTAAATACAATAAACAACTAAAGAAAATGGTGCTGCCTCAGGAATCGAATCAGCGACTGATATTTGTCTACGTAGTATTGCTAAACTGGAAAAAATCACGATGCATCGTTGAATCGTTGCAGTCTTGGTATTCTGCTAAAAAATGTCATTGAAATAAACTTGATGTCTTGGAATATTGTTTTCAAGATCTCGAATTCTGTTTCCTGAACATCAATATTGATATTGCTTCCATGGATCTCTTGTAGATGATTCAGCTCATCAACGTATAGTTTGCTATGAACAGTGTTTTGGAGATTTTCCAACATTGCAAATGTTTTGAAACTTGGTTGGTCAAATCTTACCTCAATCAATCAAAATATTGTATCTATAGTTTCAAAGTAAATCCTTTCGAAGTGATCTTCAATATTCAGAGTGGTAAGCAGAAGCACCTTCACAGTCATCAATGAGTCTCATCGTCGAATAACTCAGCATAAAGGGCTCTTCCACCAATGAGTATTGTTTTTATTTTGCATCAACAGTTTCAAAGAATAATTTTGAGGAAGCAACACTTTGCACATTTTCTAATGTCCGAACAGTCAGCTTCACCAGTTGTTGTCCACTAGTAGGTGCCATCTTCTCACTTTGCAAAGTTTTGGATAAGTTGTCAGTTAATTAATTTAATCTCCGTCTGAGTGAAAAAATTTCGCTTTTGTAAATTGCAACCCACGATCCCTGCTGTAACACCCGGTGTCAATTTCTCACGATGATACATTTCTCACAAATCTGACAATTCAGTACAATTAACAAGTATTTTCTGAAAACACCAGTTCATCGTGTTACACAAAGCTTGTCGAGCGAGCTCGCCTTGTTGTCTGCATATTCTTCAGCATAAACCTCTCCTTCAGTGTTTTCTTGGATGGAACCAAACATTTTTTTTCGTTTGGGATAGAACTTGGCGAAAAGGCATGTTTCACCCACAGTTCCCATTGTATCACCAAGGATTTTGCATTCGGATGTGATGTCTTCCACTAATAAACTTAACTGGCAATGGTTACTTAAGGCTCTTGAATGGATAATCGAAATTTAGGAAGCCACGTCTGATTTTTTTCCTGCGTGTTGCTTGCACCATCCAACATTCGCCCCCAGCAATTGGGAAAAAGATAATTGCATTCGGATTACCATATTTTGTTGTAGACTCTATTGTGTCACTTCTTTTTATATCGGTCAGTCCTTAAAAACCAAGGAAGTCATCTTGGACTCAAAGGTACTGGGTAACTGAGCCAATACGTAAGGACAGTTGCTCCTTGTTAGTGATGTTAGTGTATTCATCACACATAATTGAGAAGAAATTGTTTTCTCTCATCTCGAATAACTTTTTTTTTCTATTTTTTATTTCTTTACTTGGTTTGCCATGATTGCCCACAGTTCGTTTTGATAATCAAGATGAATGTATTTTTCTGGTTTTCTTGACTGCATGACGAACGTTTCAAGAATTTTTAATCATTAGTTGCACGCAATTTTAATAACTGGGTAAAGTTGTCGTCTTCCAGAATTATATCTTCTTGAATCACCAACCCTTGTCAACCAAGAAACTGTATTTACCCTATAACTTCAATGAAGTATTTCCTTTCCTCTTGTTTTTCTTCCTGGGACTTGGTATTCCCCATTTCAACTGGATCGCCAGATATCAAAATAACGCCATACTTCTCGTCTTCTGTAGGATATATTCTGGTTTGAGAAGTCAACTGTTTGTAGAAATTAATGGTTCTGGATAGTTTTAGTAGTTCTCATGGAGGAATGGGCAACGCAAAGTTTTTTTCATTCCAAACTTAGTTTTTGGAAAAAAATGCTTTTGTTGGTTGATATGGAATGGAAATATTGATACAATCAATTGTGTTAAGAAGAGGTCTATTAGGTTAAAGTTATTGCTATGCGTAAAACCGAAATATAAGTTAGATTAAGAATTTAAGGGACTCGTGGTATATAGGGTCTAATATCGTTTTTGTCCATCTATCGAATGGAGCCTGATGAGTCGTGCTTGTTATAATGTATGGTATAGTTGACCAAGCTAGATGAGAAAAAGGCGATTAATCAGGATAAATGCCGGGAACTAGAGGGGCGAAAATAATAAACGCTGTGTTGCCTGGTCGCCAAAAATAGTAGTTGCAATGTTTGCATTTGATAACCATGAAGTTTTTGCGAATACTCACATCGAAGCAAATAAGTGACAACAGTATATATATAGCTACAGTCAATGAATAGAGACTACGCCAGTCGCGAGTTCAGATGCCGGGGCCAAATAAACGAGAGAGAAAGGGAGAAGTTAATCGGCTCGAAAGCCGGGGCAAAGACACATTCGATCAAGTGCGTCCAGGCCTTTCATAGCAGGTCCTCGAAGCAAGTGACGTATTAGATATCGAGCTTAAAGAAGGGCTTCGTATTCAATTCTTTACCAAAAATATAGGGGTTGTCACACTTTTCTATTGTGTAGTGAGACGTTGTAGTATTTCGAGGCTGTCTCCATATGGCTGGTCTTTTAGTTGTGATACCAGTTCGGTAGCTCTTCTCTGTAACCACTCTAGCGTTTCTCGGTATTATTTGGTGTAGAGAACAGATATTGCTTGCACATCCTACACGTAGTCTTACCAGGGTCTTGATTAGTAATTTGAATGTGATGGTGTCCATATGTTTGAATATGCTCCAGATTATACCAAGCTTCTGATTTGCTTTATTGATTTTTTCTTCAATTGAATTTTAGCAGTTTATCTACTATCACCTGTAGATCCTTTTCTTCAGTTACCTGCGTTAGGTTGCGGAATGTGTTGTTAAATGATTTGTAATTGTCTCCTGATATTCTATCAGATTGTTTGAGTATGGCATGTTGATGTTTTTTGTTGTTTGATTCTAGATGTAGAGAGTTACATTTATCTATGTTGATGCTCATTTACTTCCACTTTGACCATTATGCAACTGTCTTAATGTCATCCTGGATTTGGATTAGGAAGGATGTTAAATGTCGAATCAGTCTCCAGCTGGTAGCTAAACAGTTTTGTACCATACGCATACAAAGACACAAATTTTGGTAAGTTTAATTAAACCCACCCACTGTTGATTTTCAAACAGTAAAAAATCACGGATTAACCTGCACACCGCTAACCGATCAGATTCTTGATACCATGCAGAATCCTTGATTACTAGAAAAGAAAGTAGGTATAATGTTTTTTTAAAACATTGCAATTCTTTGTTTTCTTTCTCTTCTATACGGATGGGATTATAGAGATGGACAAAGAGTCATATATGAAGTCTTTAAAAAAAATGTCAGTTTTGAAAAAAAGGTGAGCGTGGCTGTTCCCACCTGGCCCCTGGCGTCGAGGGCCCCGATGGCTCGGCTTCACATTTTTTGTATTATTTTTTATGCTTCCATTCTTTTTAAATTTAGGCATATCTATATTTAGGCATTGAACCATTCACCAGTTAGAGAAACACTGTTCCTTTGGGTTGTAAGATTGTTGTTAAATGTTTATGTTCGGGTCGGGTGTTTTTTTTCTGTGTCTAACGACACAAACCGGTCAAAGCGTCACGACCTCACTAGTGGCTTGTTCATTTACAGAAAAATCATGATAGTATGGTTGTCAGTGTCTTTTTGCGATAATTGTTCGTTTTTAGTATTTGTAGTATTAATCGGATTTCTCAGTGCGGGGCGTGTGGTTGGCAAATTGTTTGCCAATCATAAGTATGTGTGTGTTGTAAGTGCGGTCCGGTGATGATGAACAACTTCCCCCCAATTGTACACAGGGTGACGACGACTGCGGCGGCGGCGGCGGAGCGGGGCTCTTCAAGGTGAGTAGCTTGTTAGGTTTATAGACTGAACATCAACACCTGATCAAACCCACTCCTACAGATCAGCATTTATTTGTTTTCTAGCAACCGTTTCTTTGAAAATCATGTTAACTGATTTCTGAAACGAAGCTGATTATAATGATCTCTTAGATGTCTGTCCTGTCCAGGATTTTAAGGTATTATTCCGCCCTTTAAATATGTAATGTCCCAGATTTTCTGTCCCTGTATTTATCAGAATCTAATAAAATCCAGTCAAGACTTCCGGGACTTCAGGTTATGTCGAGCGTAGGAAGACAATTACATCGTCTCATCAGTCCGTTTCGTACTTAGATCAGCGCTTTTGATTCTCTCTTACTTTTTTTCGTGGAAATAATTTCTAGATGCTTCTCAATTATTTTTCTGTTCAATGTCCAGTTTTATTTATTTAATGGTTAAGCATTTTAAGAAGGAGATATCATTATTTTCCTCTTCAGTTGTGGATGCAATTGATAGGAAATGAAAATGAAATGCCATCAGTCCTTCCTTGTGATTTTTAAGATTCGTTTGCATCGTTATTATAGATGTTAGGCTTTCAAATCTTATAATTGTTTCTTCTACTTATTAGTTTTATGACAGATTCCGTGGGTAGTCAGAGGTGCTCTTCTTCAGTCTATTAAAATCTTTAATCAAGAAAAAAATTCAGTTCTCATTTAGAAAAAAAATGAAAAAATAATTTAGGCGTTTGCATGTCTAACCAGTCTTTGATTTGAGGGAAAATGATATGAAACAAATTGTAGCAGTTTTAGTGGTTTGATTAAATCCTCATAATGACTTGATTTTTTGAAATGAGTTGTTCCATTTTATTACCCCGTTTAGTGCGGTAATATCCCGGGTTCTGATAGTGCTAAAATACTTCCACCTTTTCAAATTTGCTATTTTTTTTTTATGAGAACATCCCCTCTGAAGTTATAGATGACGTTTCTCTTAATTGACAATCAATTTGTTTCTTCTAATGAAACTGAAGCAGTCTTAGTGCGGTCTACACACACACACACACACACACACACACACACACATTCAAAGGCAAGAAACTAAACAATTTAATCACTCTCTATTGTCACGATTTCTTTTTCTTCTGACCACCCAGTTCCAATTTTGAAATAACGGAGGAGTGCAATAGGGCAACGTCTTTCCAAAAAAGCACGTGCATTATTTTCACTCTCTTAACGATTTTATTTGATTTGTAGTCTTGACATGGACCCCTTCGTATCGTATCGTTTATTTTTTGCAGAAACCCGTTAGTTTTGTTATGTTGGGTTTGAAATTCCCCTTTTTTTAGGCGATTCAAGTAGACCCCCTCCACGATGTTTCTCACGTAGCAAGGTGGGAATTGGTTTTTACTCACCTGTAAAACACTTGTCTGTCTCTTAAATAATTGTTAAAATTATAATAATTTAAATGTCCAGTTTATGCTCCAGTAGTTTTGCTCCCAGTTGCATAAATATTTATGTTCTATAGATTATATAGAACTTCAAGTTCTTTCCGTACACGTAGAAGAACTCCCTTTCAGATAAAAAACTATGTCTATTTCTATCATTAAAATATAATGTTTAATAAAAACCAAAAAAAAAAAACAAACTAGCTGACCACTCAAGTATAAACATTTAAAAAATATTACAACTTTGAATGTCAAAACTCCTATTACATTTGTTAGGCGTATCTTCGAATTTGTAACATAACATTCATGTTTTGATCACTTCTTCGATATTATTCAACTTTCGAAATATGTTCGTTACTACTAGTTTATAACCAATTGATTGAAAAATTGTGGCAAAATTTTAACCAATCATGTAAATGGAACTGATTTTGACGCTTCACCGTCTTGATGTTTCTTTCATGAATTCTCATATTTTTTTTATAATTATGTGCCAATTTTAACACAGGATGTTCGAAAATTCCACACCCACGCACATCTGATGATGCATAAATGGAAAGAAATAAAAGAATTCATGAAAAAAAAAAGCTGCTCATTTATATATTTAAAAGACGGTGAAGTGTCTAAATCAGTTCCATTCAAATGATCCGATGGTTACAACCTCAACGTTGGCCCAAATCTGAAATAAATTTTTTATCTGATAGAAATTTTTACTGACTATCGTCGAAAACTGGGGTAGTCTACTCACACGGCAAAATGTCAGCTTTATGAACTATCACGAAAGTACAGACTTTTTTTGATCATTTTAATAAAATTTCCAAGAAAATTATATCTCTCAACACGTGTTGAAGAGCCCGGATTACTAATTCAATTATATTAGTTCATAACAATTGAGATTATATGCCACTTGAGCGAAGTGGGATTTTATTCAAATTAAATTCTTAATTAACATGATATTTAATTTTAAAACGAATTTAATCTCTCAATAATACGAATTTTGCCCTAATTGCTGTTGTTACATCAAGTTTCAAATTATGTACTCTCCACTCTATTAAAAACTTAATTTGATATTAGGGTTTTCATAAGCACAAATTACAGCAAGTGGACTCACATTTGATTCAAT
The DNA here is from genome assembly GCA_963457665.1 of Thysanoteuthis rhombus. Taxonomy (NCBI): domain Eukaryota; kingdom Metazoa; phylum Mollusca; class Cephalopoda; order Oegopsida; family Thysanoteuthidae; genus Thysanoteuthis; species Thysanoteuthis major. Next base: position 14,742 of record CAUOPZ010000177.1, on the reverse strand, counting down.
CAAAGAACAGATTTCATTTATGACAGTTCACGTTACATCGTCTTTTCTTCGGATTTTTTTAAAACACAAAATGAATAAATACGTTAAAAAAAAATTAACAGGAATTTATTTCTTCATATTTAAAAAAAAATCTTCGGGAATTTTTTCCGTCCAATCGCCAATGTGTTAACCGACGTTTAAAGGTTTTTACCAATATTTTCTGTAGAATTGTCTTTTCATATTTTTCTTTTTATACCGGGTGTTAGAAAATTTCATGCTTACACCAATGCACCTTTCAGATGGGTTGCAAAAGGGACATCTGTCCTCCACTGGGTCAGGCCTTCTCACCGAGTCCGTTTGAAAGATGACACTATGACTGTCACAGTTTAGGCTCTTTCTAGTCTCTTACCTGACAAACATTCAGATATATCTTTTTATTACCCCCCCCCTTTCCGAATATATCTTTTTATTACCCTTCCACCCCCCAAAATATCATTTTAGTACCCTCCCCGAATATATCTTTTTATTACTCTCCCTCCCCCAAAATATCATTTTAGGACCCTCCCTCCCTGAATATATCTTATTATTACCTTCCCTCCCTGGAAAAGTAGCTGCAGATATTCTCTTTGAAATATCACTATTACACAATTGTAGATAAATAATTAATGTAAGTAAATAGAAATACATGAATTATATTGGTATAGTTTCGTTTTGTCTTGCCTCACAAGTTTCAAGTCTTTGTGTAAAGAAATAAATCCATCTTTAAAACAAGAAAAATTCTTGATTAAAACAGATAATTGAAAATCAGAAAAATAATTTTTTGTATAAGTCATTGTGATATAACATGAACAAAAAAATTCTGTTCTTTCCAATTGTAATAAATTTGGGATCCACTTTCCTGAAATTGTACAAAATATCTTGAATGTAAGATTCAACAAGCTTGAATGAAATTTTTCTTACCTCACTTCTTCAAATAGTATGAAATCAGTTGTTCTGGTAGATTAGAAGATAAATCTGTCAGAATATTTAACTGCTTCTAAAGGAAATGATCATCAAGAGGACTCTTTTGTCATTGTTTCTTTTAAGCTGTGTGTGCACACACTTGTTTTACAACCACAAAAAAAAGGAAATTGATGTGTGCATGAAAGATTTCAAATTTTATTGATAACTTGTTTAGTTTTTATTGAAAAAATTGTTTCTCTTTGTTGAACTCAAAGCTGCACTTATACTTTTGACAGTGGAAAAAATATTTGCTCAACATTTTTGTGCATACTGGCTACAAAGAATTAGAGACAACATTGCTCTTTTTATATTTCTGTGTTATTGCTTTTCCTATAATCGCATCTTTTAATATAAATTTGGTGTAAATATAAATATTCATGAACATTTTGGAATCATAGTCTGAAATCAATGTTATGGGATTAATTAAATTATGGAATTTATTAAAATTGATGGGTTCAAAAATATTGTGGCATTTAGAATTGATCTGCACGGGTGTTTATTATCTTTTAGGTTAGATATTTTTGACATCTTTTTTGGAAAGGCATATCCTAGTATTTGAATCTATGTATATTTAAAACATCAATAATTTATAAAGATCATTATTATACATGAATCAATTTAGCCTAGTGTATTCATTTTGGCTATTATCGTTTCAGCCATTTTACCGTCAATCTTTCTCCAGGTGTCATATTTTGTAACTTGGCATTTTCGAACTAAACGCTTTATTCAGTCCACAGAATAACTTAGTATCATCTTGACTTATGTCCTTTAGATGTAATTTATTTATAAAATTTTCCTTAAAGCAGATAGGATATTTGTTGGGGATTAATTAACAGTTAATGAAATCGAAGGTAAATATATAAAAATAATATTGCTCCATTCAACTCAATCATAAACTAACCTATATATCTCGAACTGTCTACTTGATATTTACATACCTCCATTTGTCAGATCTGAAGGAAACTCTGTTGACAGCAATAATGCTTTAAAAGCATTTGTAGACGTTCAAAATATGTGAATTTAAATCAAACATTAGAATAATTTATGATAATTTTGAGTGACGAATTTTTAATGGTAGTTTATTAATACTTTATTATATCACCTGTTTATACTTTTTTTGTCCTTCAGCCCTTCTGAAGTAAGGCACATGAATTGTTTTGTCAGTTGAAAATATTTTTTGTTCATCTTTATTAGATGAAGTATTATAAAAATTAATGATTTATGACTACTTTTTACTTTCATCTTATTTTTTTTGTTGTTTTTTTTTTAACCAGCCTAAAAGTTAGGATATAAAAGCAACAAAAATTTGAGATGAAATTTTTTCCCTTCCTTTGTTAAAAACAATCTTCTATCAACCAAACAATTTATACTCCTTACATGTGGAAGACATAGAAAATATGACCTTTGCGTTTTTGTTTTTTGTTTTTCAATTTTTATTATGAACATTATTTCATTATTGCGTCACACTATCTGCTGTTTGTCTCTCATGCTACGAACCCCCTAAACAGGGGTGCAGCCCAACCAAGTTCAGCAATGGACTAAGGGTTTGAAGGATTCAAAGTAAAGAGTCTGAGAAAAATCTTTTAAAAATGTTTTTTAAGAGGGGTTTTTCATATGATGTTACTATATTGCTAAATTGAACCTTTACCTTCCATTAGATATTCATATATACATATCTTTTTTTTTTTTTTCTTCTACTCCTTGAATATTTAACCTGGTGTAGACTGATACTAGTAGTATATATAATCTAAAACTTTGGCATAAATATTTCCATAGCTGTATTTGAGACAAATTACCATAAAAGCCAGAATTATTAAAGCAATAAATGATTTTCTTCATTTTTATCTCTTTTTAGAAAATGACTTCAAAAATCTTTGTTGGTAATTTGCCAGAAACTTGTCAAAAAGGTGACTTTAAGAAAATTTTTGAAGAATATGGAAAAGTTGTGGAATGTGATATTGTAAGGAATTATGGATTTGTGGTGAGTGTACAACTTGATCAGTTTCTATTTAATGATTTGTTCTCTGAGTTGATTGAACTGCTTATGAGATATTTTTATATTATGGCTTAGATTTGATTCATTTTAATACCATCTAAATGGTATAGGTGCCAGAATAAATTTGTTTGAAGTATTGTAAAAATGATATATTATGCAGATCAGATTTTAGGATGAAACCCGTGAATGTATGGTTATAAGGAACTTTGATTAACAAATAACTAAAGTTTAAGAAAAAAATGGATAAATATATTCAAATTAGTTTATGCAAATCGTCAGAAAATGATTGCTGTGTTTGAATAATTTTGCAATTGCATTGTACTAAAAAAAATCAAAAACATGTTGCTCTGAATTTTTTTCTTCATGTTCAACCAGAATGAACCTGCATGTATTTTTCATTTGTTAAAAAAAAAAGTAAGGGAGGCTACTCTGCAATTAGCCTTTATTAGTTTGACAAATACTACAGACAGAAAATTTAGTCCTGGTTTATTATATAAGTGAATTCCAATTACAAACAGAAGAAAATTTAAAATCTAAGAATTTCGTATCAATTTAATGTATCACTATCATATGAAAAAAATGAGAAACTTCAAATGATTACAAACGTAAAAATCTTTAAAAAACTTTACTCTCTATTTTGGTAATGATTTGGTTTACTAAACCAGTTTAGTTTACATGGTAAGTAATGTTACTACGACTAATACTCCAGCAGCTGCTGATTGAGTGACTGACTGACTACTACTGACATTTTTCATAAATAGTCCAAAGTCTGATGATGAATGTGATATTTTATATAAGCTAATTCCAATAATTACCAGCAATAGGAGACTGGGGTTACCAAAATTTTATATATCTCTTTTCTCTGAAAAATGTTACAAACAGAAAATATAGTTGATTACCTTGCTTATGATACAAGTAGATAAGCCAAAATAGGAAAAAACTTCTTGACTTCTACTCTGAAGCTGGAGAGGTTATCAGTCCTATCTGTTGTGCTATCAGTTCCCCTTCATAGGTATATTTTAAGCCTTCCAAGACTAACCTATTAAGCTGCTCAATGCCTGAATAAAAATGTCCCAGTAAACTTCTAAAAGAGATTTATGGAACGTATATCCTTGTCGTCATAGAAACTTTGGAATATATATGTCTCTGGAGGTCAAGTCACAGATGCAAATTTTACTTTTCAATTTCACTTATTTTGACATCTAGTTAGTGGTCCTGTATAAAATAAGTTTGGCTCGAAACTATCTTTACTCATTGTACATAGAACTTGTACATCTTAGGTATGGAACAGATGAGATTAGGTTTTGTAATCATAAATCTAATGTTTTACTGTTCTAAGTAATTCTTTGAAGAATAGAAATTTGCTTTGATGTAATTGTTTCTAGTATTTAGAAATATTTAGGATAATAATTGTTCCAAGTTTTCTAAATGCTATGTCCTGTATCTAGTTAAGGGTCCTGTAGGAAAGTTTAGGTATGGGGAATTTGTTTTCAGAAATGCATAGTAGGTGTCTTGGTTAGTATCATGGACTGGGTGGTCTTCTGCTGATGGATATTTTTTCAAGCTATGGCATCATCAAATATGAGAGCTGCTTGATCATGAAACTTGTCATATTTCTGTTAATACTGTCCTGATTCGCATGAAACTTCCCCTGTTTCTATTAAATCAGCCCTCGCTAGGTAGGGTAAATGATAATTTGCTTTCAGGAAACATGAGATCTTATAACTGTTTTGAAACTATGTAAATTGAAAGAAAACAATTTAATTTGAAAATTTATTTCCCAACCACTAGGATGATAGTAATAGTTTATCTTTTAGTTGTTAAGTATGTTGACTTTGAAATAATTTTGGTGTTGCTAATTTGAAAATATCAAAGTGCAAAAAATAAAGTTTTGATTTTCAACTTTTATTCATTAATATGATAATTCAAAAATTGTTTTTGACTCTTAGATTCACCAACCATTTCTTACTGCTCCCAAATACAGTGGACCTCGACAATAAATAGTTTTAAAAATGGAACTCTCGTGAATTAAAAAATTTTTTTTAAAATTATGTAATAAGGTAACTAAGTTATTCCTCTTTAACATTTGAATTCTTGTTATTGTTAAAATAACTTTTTTATAATTACACATCTACATGTTGTTATACATCTATAAGTATTTTAATAATATCCAAAGTTATGTACTTTTTTTCTTTTCTAGCATTTTGAAAAAGAAGATGAGGCTAAAGCTGCTGTAGAAGGCCTTAATAACTCAGATTTTGAAGGTTCTGAAATAAAAGTAGAGGTATGTTGACATCATATATGCAATCCATCAAAATTGTTTTTAAACAAGTCCCACATCTGATAATTATTATATTTAAACATGCAACTGGGAAGATAATACATGTTTTCTTCTACATTAATTTCAGTTCATTTTAATTTCTTTTTGCCTTCTTACTAGCATCTATTTTAAACAAACATGCTATCTTGTTTTTATCGCTACTAAAACATGGCTCAACAAATATGAAATACCAATAAAGAATGTCTTTAAAGTTGGTTTAAGCATGGAAATTAGTAAAAAAATACCTGATATTAGTGAAAAGACCATTTGAATTAGATCTACTATTCTTAATAGTGCATATATATATATATATATATATATATATATATGTCCAAATCATAGCAATCTTTTACAGATTTTACTTTATTACTTCTACCAACAAAGTTGGAAGAAGTATATATATTCATGCATATCTGTTTGGCCTCACAATACTTCCAAAAGTTCCCAATGACATGGGCTAAGGAAGAATCAATTAAATTTTGGGCTGATCCTGTGCATCATAGCTATATGTCAACTGATTTACATTTGGGTGACTCCATGTCAAGTGGACTGATGGTAACAACTCGGCCATCTCCGATTTTTCTCCAATCTTCAATTTGGGCCGCAGGTTTTTTTGGTTCTGAAATGAAGTTCTATAAAAATTAGCCCCAAATCTTTACTTGTTCACTCATCATCATCAGTCTTTTAGTGTCTGTTTAGTGGACATAGACCTTCCCCAAAATTTGCCAGACCTCTCTATCATGGGCGTTGTTGATCCAATATTTCCTGAACTTGTCTAATTTGTCATGCCATCTCATATTTTGCTGGCTGTGTTTTTGCGTATAATCTCTGGGGATCCATTTTGTGAGTCGGCATGTCCAGCTGTTTCCTGACATACTTACAAAAGCCCATTGCCCCTTGAGTTTTCTGATGGTTCTAAACTCTTTGTATTTCCTCTAATATACTGTAATGTTTTGTGATCTCTCCATGATTCTTTCATGTGCACGTTGCATGGTTCTCAGTTTGAGGATCAATCTTTTGGTTAGGTTCCATATTTCAGCTCCGTAGATGACTATCAGGAGGATGCATTGGTTGTATACTCTTCTTTTTTGGATTAATGAAATTTTTTTGTCCTTGAAGGTTGAGTTGGCTCTACTGAAAGCTTGCCAACCTAACTTTAGAGTGTTTCTACCCTTGATTTCATCATCTTCTAAGGTTTTCATTGAGATTCGTTATGGATCAGAGAACAACTGGTGGCTGAATTATTTTTTCAACTTTTTTTGTAGATTTTGAAAATGTTATCCTAGCTCTAGGAATTATCATGTTTTTTCAGAAAAGGGTGTCAAAGTGGGATCGAAATTTCATTGGTATTTTCAGGCAGCCATATTTTAGTAATCATAAATCAGGACTTGGATCAATGTTCTCTATCTCGCACAGAATAAAATATTGTCTATGTTCTACAATCTTGATCTTTCTAGCTTTTCTAGACTCTGAGGTATAAGGTCTTGAAAATTCCTGAATTGAAAAAATGATAAAAATGTATCATTTTTAAAGGTAAAAATGAACCAGTAGGAAAAGTAGTACTATTTCCTATCAAAAAGCAATTAAAAGAGCGTGTTTAAAAATACCTAGGATTAGTTTTTCAATTTCTGGACAGCTGGATATCAACCTAAATAGAATCTACTGTGTTTGGCATTTGCTGGTATTACAAATGGATGGAACCTGGACCGACTCATTGAATAGAAAAGCTGTTTACTGTCTTAATTTATATATATATATATATATATATATATATATATATATATGACAAGTGTTTGTTTCAATGTTTTTTTTACTCTCAAACGGCTGCACCCTATGGGCTGTAAGTTTGTGTACAAGGGTAAATTTAACCCAGGATCAACTTACGATAGATGTTGCTGACCTAATTCTAGTCAATATCTTTGGTCTTAAGCTTGGAAATAAATTTTTCTAAGTTTCTATCACTCATTATTTTTATGAATAGCACAAAGATTCCTGATGAAATTTTTTTTAATACCAGTTTTAGCCGTTTTATTGGAAATAATGGTAGTAACACAACAACTGTTCTGTGACTACTTATAGAAAAAGTAGCGTGTTGAAATAGGTCATAGTGAAGATGCTACGAAGTGGTTGGCAGGAGATGTATAAGCAGTGGCAGTTGAACCGACAATTGTCCTGCTAATAACTTTCTCTCACCTATTCTGGCTATCTAGAGCAAAATTGGCTACTTTTGAAAGCCCAGTGTTTCTAAATTTTGAATATTGATTCTTGAGACTTGGCTGACTTGGACTACTAATGAGAAAAAAGTCAATTATTGATTATTTATGCATTCATATTGTAATATAATTACCTTTTAGAGACGTCTATTTAGTAAGAACTTGATAATATTGAAGAACAGTTTTTTTACTCTATTGTCAAGTCATTTTTTCCTGATTAAGATGAAGTGTCTATTTCTTAAGAGATAAATCCCATTGGAGTATAAACGGCTGGTGACTAAGTCCAGATTTCCTTAGCTCTATGATCCTTGCAAGTTTCAAGTCTGAGACTGAAACTTTATTCTTGCAAGTTTTTATGACTGCCCTTATGGCAGCAAGCAAGTCCGCCAAAGGGATACCTCCGCCCCTGTCACTCTGCCTGTAGTGTACTCAATTAGTTGCCGAGTGTACAGGGAATCATTTTTTTGCACTGTTGTCCTCATCTTGGTTCATCTTTTGAACACAATAAATGGGGAGGATTCAGAACGCTTATTTAAGGTGAGTCTCTGAGAAAATGCTTGGATTATCTCCACTGCTGGCCAAATCTGACATTAGTCCCTAAAAAATCTATCCATAATAATGATCTTTCCCATCTCAAAATAGACAGCAGAATGAGGACCTTCTGCACCCATGCTTTGAAGGGGCCTCCAGTCCCAGCATTCGGAACCCATTTATGAAGAAGGCTGTAGGTCCAACAGCTGAAACGTGAAAGAAAGATGAATCAAGATAAGAACAATAGTCTGAAAAAAAAAAATTCTTATTAAACAGCAAAATTTATTCATTGAAAGTTCACGCCATTGTGAAGCTTTTTTTTTTTGTATGTGATATTAATCTTTTTACTGAATTTAAATAGTAACTCCACATTTATGTTATAGTTTAATTTTATTTTCAATTCCAATTGATGGTATCTTAACTTTTAAATTCTGGAATAACTTGATACCACAACATAATTTACATTAGAACTGTTGTGATTAGATTTATAAAAATCTCATGGTCGAAAGGGAGTTAACTTTTATTTTGGCATTTCCTGATTTTACTAGTCAAATTTAAAAAGATGTATTCAAGAATTAAGTACGTTCCAAATATGTTTGGAGGTTTTTTATTTTTTCAACTTGAAAATGATAGTATGGATGTTGAGTATAAACTAAAAAATTTAATTTTATATTCATCAACTTTCGAAGACTTTTTCATTTGTAGAACAATTTAACACTTGTACCAGGGTTGCCAGATTTGGTGAGAAGGGGAAATAATTTAAACATTGTCTCAGAGACTTATCCAGAACAGGCATTGGAATAGTGTCAAATTTTGGACTGGAGTGAGACTGGAGGCTGAATTCAAAACTAGCCACTCAAGTGGATTGTTTAGAACCTCCATTCATTCCCTAATAGATGGCAAAGTGTCAACGTCATTATCTGGATTCCGACTCCTACCTCAGACATTCCACTACAGAAAAAGTTTGCTTGTCTTCTTTTCATTATTCTTTTGTTAATCTGACTGCAATTTTGCTCAGTTTGTCAGCATATGACCCCAAGTTTATACTTGATGACAAATTTTGATAACTTAGTCATTTTATCAAAATTCAAAATTCAAAGGAAAAAGATAGAAAAAAATTTGATAAAATGACTATCTTTTTCCTCCCCTCTGGAAGTTCGAGCAGGTGAAACATTAACACCAATATGGACTGTTGACAACAAAACAACATCTTAGACAAATTTGAGGTACTTGTTGAAAGGAAACTAATCTTTACAACACTTGAAATAAAGCAGTGAAAACATGATACTTCACCCATGAAAAATTAAGCCTTTGTTCTGTGAGAATTCAAAAGCTATGTTGAAAGCATACAAAGAATATTTGAAATGTCAACAGGGACTGCTCGAACTTCTGGAGGAGAAAAATAAATGAATAATTGATAAAATGACTTGAAGTTATCAAAATTTCTTATCAAGTGTAAACTGTGGGTGTCATACACTGACGAACTGTGAAATTGCAGTAAAAATAACAAAAAAAATTAGCAAAATTTTCCCCATTGTTTTTCTGTAGTAGAATTTCTTGAGTAGGAACTGGATGCCAAGATGATGACGTCAGACTTAACACTCTATTCAATGTTATTCCAGTGCTTGTTCTGCATTATCTCTCCTGACCAAATCTGGCTATCAACACTTATATAGCTAGGAGGGTATTGTATAGATGCATTCATAGTTTCTGTATCACTGTGTATATCTGTTGTTTGTTGCATTACTTAGGGATGATATTTTTGTCTCTTCCAGTTATCTCATAGTAAAGTTCGGCAAAAACCTGGAATGGGTTGCCATGGGGAATGTTACAGATGTGGTAGAAATGGACACTGGTATGTAGTCATTCAACATTTACATACAAAGATAGAAGAGTTGGTATAATGTCGCCAGACATTCTAATGTTATAATTATGAGTTACAAATCAGTTACTCATAAAAATTTTAGATGCACAAGCTTCTCTAGAATCAATAACTGTCACTGACTGGCATACAGAAAAACTCTGAACAACACTTATTTCCTGTCCCTCCATCTATATACGTCACAAAGTGCAAGGGAGAAAACTCGTGTTATTTTGATGATGGTTTCATTTAACAGCCTTCCAGGATGGTAATCTGTTGGGTGACTTGTTTAATATATTCAGGCTTGTTTAATATATTGTGGTATTGGTATTGGTTTTGGTATTGGTATTATCATTATTATTATTGGTATTGGAATTACCATTATTATTATAATAATAATAATAATGATATTATTATTATTATTATCATTATCATTATCATTATTATTATTATTATTATTATAATAATATTATTATTATAATAATATTATTATTATAATAATATTATTATAATAATATTATTATTATTATAATATTATTATTATCATTATTATAATATTATTATTATTATTATTATAATAATATTATTATTATTACTACAATAATAATAATTATATATATATATATATATATATATATATATATATATGGCAGTGGACTCTGGTTCCACATGGTACATTTTAATTCACACTCACACAACGCACACCACTGATGATGGGAGAAATCCCGAAACATGTATGGACTATTGACATATAAGGATTAATAAACCTTACCACCAAAAACTTCACTCCCGAGTCTGTCTCACTCTCTAAAGTACACATTATATATATATATATATATATATATATATCATATATTTTTTTTTTTTTTTTTAAAGAATTTATTTTGAATTTTCATCCTGAGCTTTAAAAAAACCAAAGATGAAAATGAACAGTACAAATATTGAACAAATACCAAGAAACAAGAAAAAGAATTTTCGGATAAAAAGATATCAGTTATGTACAAAGTAAAATATTTAAACAAAATTTATTTCAAAGGATTCATTTACCATTTTGTCCCACTATTTTCTACCATCTTTCAGAGCTTTTTATCTTTGCCAGTGAAAAACTGTCTATTATGAAAATTCTTTTAAGACCAGAATAAATACAATATCTGATGATGAATAAAGACTTCTCACCTGAGCTGTAATAATGAAACATGCTCTCTGGTGTTATCTTTTCTCTCATACTAATTCCAAACATTTTCCATAAATTGCTGCCTTCAAATGATCAAATTGGTTGCAGCACTTCTTGAATAAACTTTCGGCTCCCTAGAAGATTCTCAGAGTAAATGACTCCCTTCCAATCCCACTACATGACTTTGGTATTGTTAGTCATATTATTTCTAATGTTCCATTTTGAAATGTATTCATTTTTATTGCTTGTCATAATTTTTCAGAAAAAGCATATAATTCAGTGCAAGAGCTTCATTTCCCCTTGAGTTATATAGAAGCCATATATAAAAGTGGTTAACATTACCTAGAGGGTACAGATGATTTCAATGCTTGATTTTGAGTATGTTTGCTGTCTCCTATGTTGTGTAATGTTGATTATTCAAGTAGTATGTTGATTTGATTGCAATCAACCTCAACTGGTCAGCAATGAATCCCCAGTACAGAACCAATTTTGACAAGTTTGATCATTCATGTTACCCTCTCCATATACTAAAGAAATGTTTTCAAAATGAAGAGCATTAAATATCATCCCCGAAATGTTATTTCTTTTCTCCAATCTTCAATACTCGAGAGTGCGCCAATTTTAAACTTACTTGAATACCAAAACAATGATTTGAAAATGTAACTTCAAAATAGTGATCTTGTTCTTTTCAGGTCAAAAGATTGTCCACGTGGTCCGTAAGTTGTATTATTTTTCAAATAGAATAGCTTTGAATTGAGTATGAGATCTAAAATCTATTCTAATAATCCCATGACTTAATGGATAAGTGGGACACTCTGCTATCGTAATGTATCATATCAAGACATAAATTAACATTTGGCCTAAATCTACTACATCAATTGTAAGCTGATTCATAAACTATTTTTTTTCTTTCTTCTTTCATATAATTTCCAATTATTTCTTATCCTTGGATAAAGATTTTTATTTGAAAAGTTGAAAGATTCACAATTCCTTTGTATTTGTTTTTAACGAAGGGAACGATATCTAACATAACTGACTGATGATATGTATATATGTATTATATGTATTATATATTATGTGGAATGTATATTATATATATATGTATTGTATTTATATATGATGTACTATGTATATATGTGATGAATTATATGTATATATAATGAATT
>CAUOPZ010000176.1:5000-17500 GCA_963457665.1 Thysanoteuthis rhombus | reverse complement strand
TAGCAAAATTAAGTTTTTCAAATGCCTTAAATGTTTACAGTACACTTGCACTCGTAGAGAAATGGATGATCATTTGAGATTGTGTGGTGTTCCGCTTGCAAAAAAATCCTCTAAAACTGCAGATATAACCAGCCCAGTGCAGAAAATTGAATTGCATAAGCCGTCCCTTGTTATAAGTGGCAATACAATGACATCAACAGATTCTTTGCAAATGACTGAGAATAATAACAATAATATTTCTCTTGTAAAGACAGAAAATGAGCCTATTTCAGAAGTGTTACCATCTATAATTGATCCTTCTAAAAGACTTATAGGTGATGAGGAAAGCATGTCTGCTGAGATGGCTTGTAAGAAATTGGATATTCCCTCTATAGAAATGCATCCTCAAGTAAAATGGCCAGAAGAAAATGTTGACAAGAATATAAAACCTAAAGCTACTAATGAAGAATATTTCAAGTGTCAGATGTGTGGACGACTTTTGCTTGGTCCTCACCGGCATCGGCTTCATCTAGAAGCATGCAAAAAGCGTTGTGAATGGAGAAAAGATCGTCGACTCAAAAGAATGAGTTTGGCCAAACCCTTAGAGAAAGCTCGTCCAGTGATCAAGAAAGAAACACCAATTACACCTCCAATAACCACAGCTGTTACCACCACCACCACCACCACCACGAGTATTGTTACTGGTAAGGAGCTGCCATTTAGTGGAACAAATAAAATGAGCATTAGCACTAGCAGAGAAAATTTATCAGACAATAGTGTACATAGTAATGCTGACGAGATAAAAATAGAAATCAAACCAAAACCTCCCATGCCTCAAGCTGAGAAACCTAAGCATTGTCCAGATTGTGAGCGAATTATTAAATTACGGAAAGTTTCTCAACAGTTAGGAATTAGTGAGAAATTGCTGATAAAAACAGAGCCCCAAGAAACATCTAATAGGCAAGCAACACCGGTTTTACCTATGTGCTCAAAACAAAGCAGCATTGAAAGTTATTCTATAATGTCAGAATCCGAAGCTGATGCAGCGGCCACTGCTGCAACTGCTGAAATTGTTGCAGCAGCAGCTGCTGATCTTCAAATTGAAACCACAAATACCCAGGTACTAGGTGATAAGATGATTACAGGAGCTGTTGATCTTCAAATTGAAACCACAAATACCCAGGTAATTGGTGATAAGATGAATGCAGCAGCTGCTGATCTTCAAATTGAAACCGCAAACACCCAGGTAATTGGTGATAAGGTGAATGCAGCAGCTGTTGATGTTCAAATTGAAACCACAAATACCCAGTCACTTGGTGATAGAATGAATACAGATGAATGTATCAAGAGAACAATGCTGCAGATCAAGTCTGAAATGGAAAATAAACAACTAATGGAGAAAAAAGCAGAATCACAACTTCGCAGAATTTCAAACACTGTATCAAATTTAGTACCTGCATTATCTGTTCCTGGAGACATTACTTCTATCAATAAATTGAGTGTAAATTCAGATTGTAATGTCTCTAATACAACTCAGAATAGTGACTTAGCCAAATGCAAGATTGGATCTATTGTAACAGGACGCTCAAAAAAGAGGTCTGTTGGTACTGCTTCACCATATTGTCGAAAGTGTGACTTTCATTTCCGCAATCGCTCTAATTTTGTTAAACACCTGGCAATCACTCACCTCCAGCCATATACAAAAGAGAAAATTCCTGATCCAGATTCTAATACAGTGATATTTCATTGTAATTTTTGTCAGGGTGCTTTTCAGATCTGGTTCAAATACATTAATCACATTCCAAGCCATTCTGATCTAATTCTTGAGCGTTTGAATTGTAAATTGGTTGAAGAAACTTACAGTATTGCAAATGAGAAATCTCTCTCATCCAGCATTGATCCAACAGACTCTTCATATAAGCATGTCAGCGCCAATCACAGTAAGAGTCCTTTCAAAAAGACACGCTTAAAATTGGTCTACCCTTCTCCAGAGGAAGATATAGGTACTTCCTTTAAGCGAAAGCGGCGTAGAGGGACACATAAAAGTAGGCGCACAAACCGTCATAGTGTTCCCCATCCAAATCCAAGTCTTGGTAATCTCTCAAAAACAACGATTATGAATTTTACTCAAGCATCTAGTGATGCTGATGATGACACAAAGAAAGAAATCCTACAAGTGATGAATGACTTATTGCAGAAAATAGTGGGTACTAATGAACAGGATCACAATGTAATGGATGTAGGAAGCATGCCTAAGAGTGTAACAGAAAAAAGGAAGACTATTTCTTTACCAGTTCATAGTATTTCCCCGAGTTGCCCTCATTCTATTCCAATCAGTGATGTTACTACATCTGTTGCTGTAACTTTTCCTAACCCTCATGTTCTTGGTCAGTCTTGCACTAAAGAAGTAACTAGTTTCACTGCCAAAATTTCAACATCTGCAATACCCAAAGAAACAGCTCCAGTAGTTCTTGAAAAAGGACTCAAAACTCAACAGAAGTGTGGAATCTCAACTACTGCTTCTTCTCTATTCTGTTCTTCTCAAAAAAAAATCAAAACAGTATCAGAAGGAGGGAAAATGTCAACAATATGTGGTAGTATTCAGTCTATGCGGAAACCTGTAAATATCCTCCAGAAAAATGAAAATGTTTGTTCTTTCAATAAAGTAGATGCAAGCTTGAAAAATTCTATACCAAGATCTAATTTTGAGTCTTGCAGTAAAAATGCCTCTATTCAAGATAAAGACAAGGACAGAAGTTCTGTTATACATTTACCTTCTCGAAGCTGTTGTAATTTTAAGAAGACTTGCAATGTAAAACTTGAAAATTCAGAGGGTAAATGTAGTGGTAAAAATGAAGCAGATATTAATTTGGTTAGTCAGCAAGTGGAAGCTGTTGAAAAAATTGACCTCAGTGAGACCACTACCAAAACTGAACAAGATGAGCTTGGATCTACCTGTTTACATTCTAGCTTGTCTCTACCAGCTTTATGCAAGCCCTCCTTTCCTCATTCCAGTTGTGTATCATCGTCAGTGTCTGCAACATCTTGTACGTTATCCTCTGAAACCTCCTCTGCATCTTCACTTGTATCAGATTCTGCTTCTATGCATAAGAAACCCACTTGTTCAACTTGCTCTTCCTTAACCATTTCAGCCACTACTCTACCCTCTACCTCTGCTCCTACATCAGAATCTGCTGCAACCACATCTAAATCTGCATCAAACTCTGTGACACCATGCACCTCCACTTCTAGAGCCACCCTTTCTGACACTACTTTGCTGTCAAAGTGCACGCACATTTCCAAACCAGTCATGAAAACATCAACTGGTATTGTATGTTCCAGTTCGTCTCATCCTATTTCTACTATTATGAACAATGATTCATCAGTTCAAATGTATATGTCTGATTCAGCAAGCTCTACATTCACCCCATCTTCTATGCCATCCATTACTCCATTTGTTACTTCACAATCTTTGACTTCTGTTGCACAAACTACTGATATATCTGAGATGCCAGTTTCTTCCAGTTTGCCACTTCGTTCAAATTCTCCTCTTACCACTACAAATGTCCTTTCCTCTGCCAATAGTGTCCCTCCTTATTCAATTTGTGCTTCTACAGCAAATCCTTTTTCAGCATCTCTATCTTCAAAATCAACTTTTACAGCTACTCCAATTCAAATGCCCCAAGATGCAACAGCTGGCCCTAATCCCTCTGGTGCTGTTAATATTGTTTCAATGTCTCCTAATCCACCTGGTACTGCAACAAATCTCTCAACCGTTTCAGTTTCTTCTGTCAAAGCTCCTATTTTATCTACAAGTTCAACTTTAAAATCTGAGGATATTTCTTTTGCATCTTCTACCTCAAATGTTGTCCTTACAAATTTTTTTTCCACTGATAATAAAATGCCAGAGTCATGTTTAAAACCAATTCCATCTGAAGTAGACATTTCTGGAAGTTTAAAATCCAAGACACTATCAACTAACATCAGTAAAATGACAGGAAGTCAAGTAAATTTAGACTCCAGTACAAAAATAAATGTCAGTACTTCTGAAACAATAAAGCAAACTGCCTCTGCAAAGTTGAGCTCCTCTACTACAGAAATATGCAACAACACTGCTGCGGTAAAAGAAACTTCACCATTAAACACTATGGTTGCAACTGAGGCAGTCACAAGCCTGAAAACTACTGCAACAACAAAATCTGCTGATTTGAACCCTAAATTTAAAACCATATCAGTAGATATAGTTAGCCCAATGATGCAATCTAATCCTTGTCCAATTTCCTTGCAGTCTTCTACCGTCCCAAATATGGTCTGTGCACAGCCTTTTGATGTGACCACAATGCAATCTACTACAAGCTCAAGTCTAGAGAGCCCCACACTGTCATCTGATGTACCTAGCACAGCAGTTTCAACACAGCCTCTCAGTATTTCTGATAGTAAAAATTGCTCAATTAACAATTTATCTTTGCCCTCTGCAGTAAAATCTGATGCAACAATTGTTGTGTCTGCATGTTCAACTTCTGTTATAAAAGCTCTTTCCTCAAATGTTTCTATAAATACAGCCTTCACTTCAACCTCAAAAGTCCCTGTATCAAATGTTGTTTCTCAAAGTTCAACCTCTGCATCAACATTGTGTAATAATTCAATTGGTTCTGTATGTACAACTACCGCAAGTTTTGAAGTCCCTGGAAGAAACATTTCTTTGAAGACATCTGCAACAAGGGATCCTACATTAGGTATTGTTTCTGCAAGTTTGGCGTCTATTGCAGAATGCAATTCATCAATTATTACTGTTCCTGCAAACACATCTACCACTACGATATCAAAAACTGCTTCAAGGGTTAGTACAAGCAAAACTTGTGTGACCTCAGAAAAGGCTGCAGCCATCTCTTCCTGTGTAACCACTACTGCAGCATCAAAAGTAAATTTTTCATGTACATCCACTATATCGGGTTCAAAATCTGCTTCAGTTGTTTCTGTAAACAAAGCTTGTCCTCCAGTATCAATGACTACTTCAGCTGTCTCAACTAGTAGATCTGTTCTAACAAATATTGTTTCAACTGCAGCATCCAAGTCTATTACATCAGTTCCTGTTGCAAAAGCATCTGTTTCAACATTAAAGATTAGTCCAGCTGTAACTCCTAGTAATACTACTGCAACAGTATCAAAAGGTGCTACAACAGTTGCTATAAGTAAGACTTCCACTGCTGTCAGCACAACTAAGGTGTCAAAGATTACTTCAGCAGTTTCTACCAATTTGACTACAATTGAAATATCAAGTGCTTCTTCTAGTATTTACAAAAGCACAATCCTTAATACTATATCAAAAACCACTTCAACAGTTTTGCCAATCACCCTCTCTACTGCAGCTGTTACATCTTCATTGACTTCTGAGAGTACAACCTTCTCTTCAGTGTCAAAATCTCCACCAGTGAACGATTCTGAAAGCTGTTCAGGTGCTCTTGTGAAGTCTAGTGAAGTAACAAAATCAACTTCAAATGCAAGGACTCTAGTAAAGTCCCCACAAGAAAATTGTAAAACATACAGCTGTACTACCACAGCAGTACCAAAGGCCTATGCAACTTCGACTACATTACACTCAGTAGAATCAATTGTAACCTCATGTACCACTGTATCTACACCAGGAACTACCACTGCACAGAGCACTGCTGCTTTCAACTCCTCTTCTTTCTCTCCTAGCACTTTCACCACTGCTTCTTCCTTATCAACCTCTTCTACATTGGTTACCTCCTCTGTTACAGCCTCAACATCTGCCATTAAACAAAATATGAATAAGTCTGATAATGGCCAAATTATTGCACCAATTGGAGAAATGCCAAACTTGGCTGTAACCAATATCTCTCCTCAGATCGAAAATTCAGTGCAGCCTCTAATAAGAGAAACATCAGCTATTAAAGCAGAATCTGTTCATTGTTCTAGTCGAGATTCTGAATTGAAAGATGATTGCACCTCTGAAGTAGAAAAATTGAGCACGAGTTCACTGAAAGAAAAAAGCAAAGACTGTGGGATGCCAAATAATGAAAAAAAAGAATTAGAACCTAATATTCCTTGCCAAAGTAAAACTTCTTTGCATTGTTCTCAAACTGGTATACAGTCAATTAATGAGGAAGCTCTCAGCAGTAATTCTGTAGTAACTCCTAAATGTGAAACTGATTCTAACAATATGGGTTTATTACCACTCTTTTGTCCAAAATCATCCAACAATGTTAATTGTACTAGTGTTTCTGAACAATCGTCCTGTAACAAGAGAGCAGAAACAGCTAGTTGTGATGTGAAACTATCTACTGCTTATGAAAATATGTCTTGTAATTTTATGAATCCTACATGCAAAGCAGTTACGGTGACCTGTAAAGAGGATAAAGTAGTTTCTTCAAGTGAAAATTGCAAATTAGGCTGTAATCGAGAAAGTACAGAAAACTGTGAAAAAGAGGTATTGTATTTCAATGATGTAAAAGTTGTGGAACATTCAAGTGATGGTTGTTCATCAAGCATTGATGCAATTGAAGATCTTACCTGCAAAGGGTCCCAAAGTCCAGTGAGTCATGAAGATTCAGCTCAGTGTTCAAAAGGAGATATGAATGATAATTCTATCTATGACCAAAATTCCTTCGTAGATAAAAAGACAGCTGAGGGTAATGAAGTTGCAATGTTGGAAAGCCAAATTTCAACAAATGATTCTGATGAGCAATGTAAAAAGCAGTGGCCTGCTCAAGTAGCTTCAGAAGAATTATCTGAAGCAGATAACAGAGAAAGTGCTAAAGAAGGCCAGGATGAAGAAAAAATACATACACTCACTAAGCAGCTGCGTCGACCTCGAGGACGACCACGCAAGACCAACACCGAACTACTCCTTTCTTCGGTTGCATCAAGGCAAAAGCTATTGAATCCAGGAAATATAATAAATTTCCGCCTTCGAAAAGACCGTCCTACTTTGAAAACTGTGAAATGCAGCTATTGTTGTTGTAAGAAGCGGTGTCAGATGAGCTGTGTCCAGAACAAGTGTAAAAGTTGCATTGCTGAAGGCACTTCTATATGTCGTTGCAATTTAACTGAAAGCCAACTTAGTAGCATGCAGAAAGTAGCATTGTCCAGTAGCACAATGTGCTTGAATTGTCATAGCAATAACAAACGAGCCAGCAGAGGGAATAAACGTAAGCGTTCACCGAGCCCCAAACCCATCAGGCGCCGTAGTAACCTTCACAGTCCTCTAAGATCATCCTCTGTTTCAAATACGAAGACATCAGGTAATACACGATTGCAAAAAATATCCAATGTGCCATTTAAAAAAAAACTGGCCAATTCTCCTCGTAAGAATCTTGTTGGTTCTCCCCATAAGAAATCGTTAGCTGGTTCTTCTCATAAGAAAATGACTGGAGTCAATTTGAAGAAATTATCCAGTGAGTATTGCAAACAGAAACAACTTTCGTTATCTTCAGATAAAAATTTTACCGAAGAATTTCCAAAAGAAAGTTCTATCATTTCTTTGAAATCAGAATCTGCCTCAGATGCATTACAAGATACAAAGAATGTCAGTAACCTGGCTACACGACGAACACTACGTAGCCGGAAGTCATTAGATGAAACTACACCTGTAATAAGGCAGTTGAGACGTTCGAAGTCTGAACAGAAACTGGATTCTTGCATTGGTGACATATCTAAAAAAGAAATTGATTTATTGTCAGTTGATAATACAAATGAAACATTGATTAACTCCAAAATTTCACCGAAATTCAGTGTAGAAAATAAAACAAGTATTTGTTCACCATGTTGTAATACTGAAGAGGAATGCTGCAAGGCTTGTACTGAAAACCTTGACAAAAAATTTGTTGGTAATCGTGCTCTAAAAGAGTTAAGGCAACGAGTAAAGCTTGGTCCATTCAAGTGGGATTTGGAAGAATCTGAAACTGGTGGACGTGCTCACTCAATGGCTGAAGATGGTGAATGTGCAGTCAGTACAAATGATATGACCAGCACATCACCCACTAATTTAGTTACTTCTAAGGACATGAAAGTATCAACACAAGCGTCTCTGCATACATCTCACCCTTCTATGCCATCATCTCCTTCTGCATCTTCACCTTCTTTTTCATCATCTCCTCCTTCTGCTACTGCAGATGATGAACTTCTTGGCACAGGTGTCACTCCTCCCATCAGGACTTATTCTCGAACACAGTCCCCACCATCTAGAATTCGTGTTGGACGAACATATAGCAAGGCGTCTGACTATCAAGCTTTGCCTCCTGGAGTGATGCCTGTCATGCCTATTATTGATTGCTTACGCCCCACATCACACAGTTCTGCTAGTCACCTGTGTGACATGCCACGTGTGCATGTGGTGCGAGTTGACAAGAAAGGAAATATGTTTGAAACAAGAGAACCTTATCCTCTTCCAAGAAATCCATTAGACCTTGATATGAGCCGCACTGTGGTTGATGATGAGAAAGGGGGTGGTCATCGATGGAAGTTGCAAAGGACTAAAATGAAAACTGATGGTTATCCTTTCAGTTTTAAAAAAACACGAATTCAATAGCAAATACAATCTAATCCATTTTTAATTTCTGCCCACCCTCCCCCAAAATATGTATATTTCCTGCTAAATCAAACAATATCTGGCTAACACAGTAAAAGAAAAAGTTTCAGCATTTTCATAATTTTTCCTTTATTAATTTCTTTTTCATTATGTGTAATGGTATTTTTAAATATGTTGGATGTTCAAGGTTTAAAATGGCTAAATTGCTTTCAGTTTTACAATTGATTTTTAAACTGCCAGGTGGTGAATTATGGAGATAAATTACTAGAAGTGTTTTTTGTTTTTTTTTCTCAATATAAGCTTTAAGAAAAGCTCTGTGCATCTCAATTTAGGAAATGATTTGCTGTACTATTTCATATAACTGTTAAATCCTCTTACCAATATTTCTCATGAAAGATATCTATTGGAATGTATTTATATAGGATTTTAAAGGAAACTTAATTTAATCAATTATTGCTGTGACTCTGATTCAATGAATTTTTTTCAATTAAGTTTGTTGCTAAGCACTGAAATCTTTTATCTGCTGTCTATTATATGTGACATTTCTTATTTATAAAATTCATACTTATTTCCAGTAAGTTTCATGTTAGAGGAATACAATTATATAAAAATCTATTTGTTTTTTTCATATGATTAGGCCCTGAGATAAAGATATGTAATAGTCTATGACTTCCTTCATGGAGATAATCATAAGCAAGAAATACTTTTTGTTTCTGAAGTCAATTTTTGCAGTAATAGCATTTCAAAAATAAAATTGACTTATAAAAAGTTCTTTTTTTGCTGTTAAGATCTAACTTCAGCCTAAATTTAAATATAATTTTTTTCAACTCTAATAAATGAGACCTATTCTAATCTTATATATACAAGGGCATTGATTTGTGTTTTCCTGAATTAAAGAAAAAAAAAAAAGACTAAGAAAAAAAAATTGTTCCAAAAAATGCTGTAAGCCTCTCAATGTTTTTGGTATCATTCACTCTTGATCATGAAATTTTAAATTCTTCTTTTTTTAAATTTTTTTTATTTCTTTGTACCCAATAAGATTGTGATGACTGATCGGTAAATAAGCATTTAATGATGAGAATATTTGGTATTTGGTATTGGGTTTTCTGTTTTGGTCGCTAAAATGTCTTGTAATCTTATTGTACCATGTCAATCACTGTATGCATGGTCAATTAACACATGATAATACCTATGAGAACTTATATCATTATTCTGTATTCATTTGTGTTTCAATATTTGAAGATCATCTTTCTATTAGTTTTCTTGTAAGTATATAAACTGCACAGAATTGTAATTGTTATCATTGGTTGTTATAACTATTGGAAAATGTTATTGAACTTTTTAGTATTTTTTTCATTCATTCCTATTATTAGAGGCAAAAATGACTAAAACTCTTTTACTGTTAGCCAGTTCTTGCCCCAACCTTTGTATTACCTTTTTATTTAATTTTTCAAAGATTTTGTTTAATGGAAAAAATAAGATCTTTTGATGTGTAAAATATTGAGGAAGTTCCTTCATTGTACAGTATTCAAGATACCAATTTTTCAAAGAAAAATGCTGTAAATTTTGTGTTAGCATTAGTTCAGATGAGAAAATTTTGATAATTCATCACTCTGTAAATAAAATTATATGTAATTTTTTTAAAAATTGTATGCTTCTACACCAGACCCTTTTCCACCCTCGGAATGTCACTTGAACCTGACTCAACTATTTGTTCAAGATTTCTTCAAATGAAATATTGATTTATCATAATAAAATGACAAAATGTACACTTACAACTGATGTATTTAAGTGTTCTTAAAATAAGAAAAAGAACTTTTTTCTTGTATTCCATGATTTTTAAAAATTATTTTTTTATTCATTTTTGGCAACTATTCTGATAATGATTTTTTTCCAGTGATGAATTACAACTCCTTCTATGTTTGAACATATCAAACTTTGGGATTCTTGCATATAAATAAATATCATAGTCAAAATAGTTGCCCATTTTCCTCTGTATATATCCTACCATGTAAGTGGTAGTTTATCGATTCAGCTCTTCAATAATTCAGATTGAGGATCCCTTATCACAAGGTTCAAATTGAAAACATTTTCATGTGCTGAGATTTTTGAGAAAGCATTGAACATTCCAAATTAATATTTTATTGTTTGATTTTATATTTAGTATAGCTATTTCATTTGTTTTGTTTTGTTTTTTAATGTTTTAGTTGCAGTGGCATATTTCTAGATCCAAAACATTCTTGAACGCAGTCGCTTTTGGTCTTGAGTATTTTGGATAAAGGATTCTCAATCTTTTGTTCTGTTTTGGAAAATGTATTTACTAACATTAAAATGAAGTTCTTAGCAGCATAGATTCATTACACATTATCGAACAGACATGAAAGATAATTTAGTTACTTCAAAAGACACCAACAATGATATAATCAAACATTTATGTTTTTAGTATATTTTTTTATGGTAAATATTTGCCAATAGTTCAATATACATTGCTATTATCCATTTGATACTAATAAAGTAAGTATTGATCTCACGCTGGCTTCAGATGTCTCTGTATAGGCTCCACATACCACACTTCTACTTACTTGACCTGTTTGAAATATATGAAATAGACTCGAAGGCAACAAGTGCCCAAAGTGGCATTACTCACTTGACCCTACATTTAATACTAATACATATTTAAATACACAAACTTGATTAACTTTTTTAGTTTAATCTTTATTTTTTTGAGAATAGCCATTGCTAACATGGTAAAAATTAGTAGAATGGAGCTTTTGTTGTCAAATTCAATTGATCGTAACTTTAATACTTCTAGACTAGATTTCAGTTACTGATCATTAATCATTATACTCATGAAATACTCGGGCATATCATCATTCATTAGGTGATGACGTCATCTTAGATGCACCTGACACATTACCTCCGTCCTGTTCAGCCATCCATCACAGAAGAGAGATCTCCTGGAAGACATCCAGTTGATCATGTACGTGCATTGGGGTTTGCCAGCTGAGGTAGTTTTGTGTGATGAGCACTAGCAACATATCACGTTCAAGTTCATCTTTCTTTCGCAAAGAATGGTCAGCAAGACAGTCTTCTCTCTTTCTTATATAGGTTGTGATTAGAACATGTCTGTATAAAAGCTTCTTTGTCAACTTTTTTTTTCTAGCTGATGTTGAATTGCTCTGAACATTCTTATATATGTACCATCTAGAACCGCTTCTTGTTACCAAGATAATGAAAATGAGTAAATATTTAGTTATAGACGCTTCTAGAATTGTGCAGTATATACATTGTTTATTTGGTACAATAAATATTCCCAATGAGAGCCCTGTAGATCAGTAGCCAAAATGTCTGAGTTGCAGGAACTGATGAAATTGATCTGTAACAAATTAATTTAGGAGAATAAAATGCTATGTGAAACTTCTTTTTTAAAAGCCACCTTTGGATGACTGTTGATGGTAATGATGCAAACAGGAAGTAGGGCTACATTTTCATTAAGCTCCTAAGTTTTCCTGTTTTATGTTGAAACTCATATATGGTGTAATATTTACTATCTAAATCTGTAATGAAAATGTTATTGAAAGTCTTATCAAAATTCTATAAATTGACATTTGATTATTTTTCAGTTTTTATAAATATACTGTTTTTGAATTATTAATTTTTTTGTCAATTGAAGTAATGCTATTTAACTGAAGGAAATAAAAAGAAAAAACGAACAATTTTTTAACTTGGCTTAGAAATTATAGGGAAAAGGTAATAATTCCACAGTGAATCGCTAGGGAGTCCGTTTCAAGTAGGTATCTTGAATGAAATGCAACATTGTATTGCTTTATAGAACTACTTCAAATTCCCCTATTCATAGGAGATGTAAAATATTTTTGTGCATATATAGCCCAAAATATGCATAAGTTTACTGACACCACTTGGTGCATCCTTTATTCAAATTTTATATCTATATAGTGATGAAAATTTA
>CAUOPZ010000175.1:10000-27500 GCA_963457665.1 Thysanoteuthis rhombus | reverse complement strand
ATAAATAAAAAATAAAGATGAGTTTGAGTGGGGGAAAAGAATCAAAATGAGGTGTGGGGGGGGGGGGTCAAAGCTGTGTCAATTATACATACCCCTGAAATGATGTTATATACTAATATATATATATATATATATATATATATATATATATATATCTCAAAACATGATATATAGAAATATGCAAACATGATACATGAAAAAAAAGTTTTACTTCATACAATTCAATAAGTAATAAATAACATAAGTTAACTTTTCATTTTATCATCTTTTCATTTCAGATTAAGAAAATCATGTGATATACTAAAAAGCAAAATAGACTATCAACTGTGAAACAAGGATGAATTCCTTTTCTGCTAAAGCAACAGTGAAGCCACATGCAGGACACAATTCAAAGGTATGTAAAAATCAGCATTTATCATAATTACAGGTATCCCCAGCTTTTAAAAATTTAACTCCTATGACTTGGCCTAACTGAACATCATCACCATTTTTTTGGTCAGGGAATGCTCAAAGATTTTTCCCTCTTTGGAAAGGATTTATAACAATTGATATACGAGATAATTATTCTCTATTGTATTGAATGCATAGACATTGAAGGAGATTATATTGAAAGATTACCTTTTATGTTGAATAAATGCTTTTTTCTTTCATCATTAGGCTATATATATTTTGTGTGAGTGAACAAAAATTGTTGCATAAATTATGAAAGAAATGAGTACAAAATGATTATTCAAAATAGAACATGAATCAGTCGACTTATACCAAAAAAAATGAAGTGAACTATAGAGAAATGAAGGTTAAGCAATAAACTTTCTTTTGGCAGTTTTATATTCTCTATAAAGTCAACAAGCATTCATTTTATTATACACTGATTTACTTGGACTAATGTCCTCATTCCTCAAGTGTCTGATGTAGCTGGTGACCTTCTCAGAATTTCGAACCAAACCCTATATTCAATCTATCCATGGGGGTAGGTTGTTCTCATTTTGCTGTCCATGCTCGAGGATATCTTGTATCACTTGATTGTTCCTACTTGATTTGCCCTTGCTTGTTCCTCTTCCGCTGAACCAGATGCGTGACGTTTTGCTTTATCCGTAATCAGAAAGTGGAATTTTAGAATCTTAAGCTTGATGTCTTTTCTTTCTTAATTACTAGTCTGACTTAAATGATACACCATGTGTAGGTCTATATCTTTTGTCAGTAATATTTCTCATGTGAGGTAATTATCAAATGCTTAATTTCAGATCAATTTTCTTATCAGTGATGGATATAATAAAATATTGAAGACATAATTAGTTGAATTCATTTATCATAGTTCTTAGGAATTGCTATTGGGATAATACATGCAAGTCATTGAAAATTCAAGATGATGGCAGCCATGACTAGTATGAAATTGCTATAGAGTGGTATAGACTTGTCTGATATGAATTTGCTTGTGGCCAATCGTACATTTTTCATGATGCAAAATTCAAATTAGGAACTTTTGAATATCTCAAAAACTTCCTTTTATCTCACGATTCAAAACTGAAAATGAGTGATTACAGTAACCGCCCAAACCTAGGTTTCATCGCTGGAAATTTTACTCAGCACTGCTCGACACAGCAATAGAGGGCTTTGAAGGCTGTTTTTTTGGACTTGCATTCTTACATTTATAAGAAACAAGTCCATAACTGGACTGGCCTGCATCTGGTTGTCATCTCCAGAAGTGTTCATAGTGGCCCCATCTGCACCAGCATCTGACCCCACACATGACCTCCTTGGTATATTGCTGTCTCAACATGCTCCTCTGGGGTAGCTTTTGTTTTAGGGATTGACTATATATTGTGATTCTTCATAGACTCCCGCCCTCTGCCTTATCTATTTCTGTGCATGTGCTGGTTCAGTCATAGAGCAGGATGGTTAACCTCTCACCCTTGGCCATTACTTCCTGTGTATTCCTAATTCCTCTATGAAATAATTAGCCTAAATATTTAACCTGGACACTTCTAAGTCAAATTTTTAAGCCTTCTTTATTCTTTTAATTTTTTTTCTCCTTAGATATGAACCTAAAAGTTGGATATATCAAGAAAAATGATATTGTTGCCTTATCTTAAAATAGTATATGCATACAAGCTACATTCAAATCCATGTTTGTTGTAATTTATTTTGGTATGTGAAAATGTTTTTTGTTTTTTTTCTGTAATTTATTCCTATTTTTTTGAGCATAAGACTGCATCTATTCTGTTCCGGTTTCAGTAGTAAGTTGTTTTTTCTATGGAGTAGAGTCCAACCTTCCTCCTTTACCCAGACTTGGGACCAGCTATGGTAACTACCAAGCTGTAGTTTTTTTCTGTCAAAGTAATTTTCTCTTAGATGGACTGGACTGCCTTATAGGGCTAAAGGGCTCTAACTGCCCTCCTATTTTTCATAACTTTTAAGAGAAGTGGATCCATCCTTTTACCAAGGTCATTTGTGCAAGGTGAATGTAAACAGACTCAGATGAAACTTGAACTTGGTTTGCCAATTCTTATTTTCATGCCAGTATTTGTTGATATATGCTCAAATTATGTATCGATAATCAAACAAGAAAAAAGTCTTGCTCTTGTATGTTCATTCATTTGAACTTACTTCCTCATCTTTTCAAATTTTTTTTCATGTCTCCTCTGATGTCATCATCATCATCAGTCTTTTAATGTACATCATTGGATATAGACCTTTCCCAGGATTTGCCACACTTCTCTATCATGGGCGTCGTGGAGCCAGTACTTTCTGAATTTATCTAGCTCGTTTCTCCATCTAATATTTTGCTGGCCTCTGTTGCGCATGTGATCTCGGGGGATCCATATCGTGAGTCCATCGGTTGTCCACCAATCTTGCAACATTGCCATTTGAGATTTTTAATGGATTCTCTGATGTCCTTGACTCCCATCTTTTCCCAGATATACTGTGCTGTCTTGTGGTCTCTCTGTGTGAGGCTCAGCATAATTCTTTCAGGTTCTCAATTTGCAGATCTGTCTCTTGGTTAGGTTCCATGTTTCAGCTCTATAAGTGACTATTGGGAGGATGCATTGGTTATACACCATTCATTTAAGGATTGATGGGATCTTCTTATTTTTGAAGGTTGAATATGCTCTGCCAAAGGCTTGCCATCCTAGTGTGATTCTTCGCTTGATTTCTTCTTCTTTTGAGGGTCTCATGGAGATTCGTTGTCTTAGGTAGATGTAGTGATCTACTTTCTCCAGTTTTATGTCCTCTATTTTGATCTTAGTGTTTTTATCTCCGATGTGGTTGTTGTACATGATCTTCATCTTGTTGAAATTCCTGTATAGGCCGACTTTCTTGCTCTCTTTTTCCTCTGATGAACTCTCCACTTTTTCTTGTATTTCATAATGTCTGAGAAGATAAGTGCTTCCTTTCTCTTACAAAAATGTCTTCCTCTATTATAATTTCACATAAAACCTAGGAGTATATTTCATGATGCTATTTCACTTGATATTTTTAGCAAGATTGTATGTTAGTGATCGTTAATCTTTTTATTTCCAATTTTTTAAAAATCTATACCATAATCCCTATGAAAAATGTCATGTTCACATAATTATCTCTGAATTTTCCGAAACTTGCTCCTAAGTAAATGATATCGAAGTTTCCCATGCTATCCGATAGTAGGCATTTCTATAAAAACCTTTCATATGCCAAAAGGATGTAAAGTTATTGCCATTGATTTGTATGGAAAATTTTTTTCAGATTCGTATACCTCCAAAATTGGTTATGATTATATATTAGGCTGATTTTGGATGATACAAGGTACAGAGGACTGGGGTGTAGGAGAGCAAGGAAAAGTGTAATGGCTCGCTGAAAAAAAATGCTACAAGCAAACTTTCAAACAGAAGGGGACACCAGTATTCTATTTATTTCATTATAAGATTTTTGATATCTCTACCTTTTAAGCCTTTTTAGGTCTGGAAAGTTTTGCCATCACATGAATTTTGTTTTTGTCTCTGTTTCATTTCATATCTTTATTCCGTACTCCTACCTCAATAATGTAAGGGGCCAAGTTGCCAACCCTACTGGAAGTCCCTTCCATCAGTCACTATTTTTACTCTGCAGCCTCTTATTTTCTTCCAATTCTTCTGAATTATGACATCAGATATACATAGGCCCTATTTGGCCTCCCCTTACAGCACAAGCCAATACCAGTTGTTTCTACATCCTTAACTGTGTGGTTCTATTTTAGTTTCAGCATGCACATAAAGATAGGGACGTACATGCAAAAATAATTGTGTGACTAAACTTTGGATAAAGCCTGTCATATTTTGAAAATGATATTAATTGTTCCAAGTGGGAACTTCTGGCTATTTCCTATTTCTAGAAGTTTAAAAAAATTATTTTGATAACTGAATATTTGAATTTTGTAGTGGTGTTACATCAAAGATTTTTGTGCTTAGAATGTTTGATATGAATATTTGATGTTAGATATAGCATTTTATTTGTTATTATCTTTTTGCACATTTTTGAAAAAATTTGGTAACTGTTTAAGCTTATCCTAAGACATTAGAGTTTGATTCTAGAAATTATTTGGAATTGTAAAATTGCCTTTTAGATTAGATTCAGTTGACCATATGTACTGCTATGGTTTTAAAAAAAAGAGTACTAAACCATGATTAAAGGTTTTTAGTTTCCCCTCTTCTTTTTCTAAAGAAAATCACTGATAATGTGATCATGTAAATACCATACAAATAACTACCATCAGAAATTTTCTTTTTTATTGATTGATATTTTTATCATTAAATCATTGATAGAGAAATGGAATATTTAAAACTTAGATGATGGAAAGAATCAATGAAATGTAAATTATCCCTGGAGACTGACATGTACTGATTGAACTCTGCCAACAAAGTTGGAAGAGGTATATATATTCACTAATTTCTGTCTGTTTATCCACCCAATATTTCCCTAAGTTCTCTATGAATTAAAATGACATAGGTTCGGCCATTGGCTAATGGAGAACTGATTAAATTAGGAGGATGAGTTCTTCTTTCTAAGCAATGACCCCAAAAGTTTTCAATGAATTTCCACAAAATTTTCTGGAAGGGTTGGCCATGGGGTAAAGAAGAATCGGTTAAATTTTTGGGTGGATCCAAGAATTTCTATCAAATTGGGAGGTGTTTGAAAAGTATTTTTCCATAAATTCATGTATTCACTCAGGTTTGTCCTTATAATATCCCAATAAGTTGTTTATGAATTTCAATGACATTTTGTCGAAGGGTGGGCCATGGGCTAATGAAGAAGTGATAAAATTTTGGGGTGCATTTAGTAATTTTTACCTTTTCCTCCATGTAATTTTGCTATACATGAATTGATTTTCATTCAGTTTTCAATGACAATGGTGTTGGCAGAATCATATGTTTTCTATTTTCCATTGTATTGTTTTTTGTTTGTTTTAATGTCAATTAAGTTGGGTGTATCTAAATTAGTTTTGTTATCCACGTAGAAATTTGGTAAAATAGGAGTCTGAATCCAAAGAATTTGAAAAAATAAAAAGCTTATTTTGGCTTTACTTATGAGCAGTTTTTTGATAGCAGCGAAAACCTTGTAGTCACTTTGTTTTGTTTTTTTAAAAATATTTTTCTAAATTTGAAAATCTGAAAACCATTCTAATAAAGCGTTTAAAAAAATTTTGCTCCTGAGAATAGCGGGACAAATTCGTTGCTTATGTTTTCACTTGAGGGATCTGAGGTAGAATTTCATTTGGATAAAAGAAATGAAGTCCCTAGAAGAAAGATGTAAAAATAAACTTACTTTTGAGGTGGAGTCCTATCATGTTCCTGTTTATATTGTAGTCAGTATGCATAGAGTGTGAGGGATACTTTTTTTCTACTAAGTAGGCATATATGATTGTGCCTGTCTGTATTTTTGTGTTACTTTGAACACAGATGGTTTTGATTTGTTAATCACAGAAGAAAACATTTTCTTCAATTTTTATATATCTTAACCCTTTTTTTTAACCCCTACCCTCAAAGTTGGAGAGGTATATATTTTACCCTATGTCTTTCCTTCTGCCCTTGTTTCTGTCACTGTCCACATAATATCTCCAAAAGTTCTCAATAAATTTCAATGAAATTTTGTGGAAGGGTGGGGCATAAGCTAAGGAAGAAGTGATTAACATAGAGCAGATTGAGGATTTTTTCAATTTGTATTGGTGTATTGCGTTGGCAAAGATAAGCATGCTCTGATAGCTTTTTAGTTTTTTCCAGCTTTCAGATTGTTCTGCCAACATCCAACAATATCAAATCTTCTAAAGCATCTTTCAGGAAAGTAAATCCCCAAAATTGACTAATGCAATACATTAATCTATAGAGTACTTGAACAGAGCATGCCTCTGCCAACATCATTGTCACTGAAAATTGAATGAATCAGTTCATATATGGCTATGATAAAGGGGACATAACTGTTACCCCCACCCCAATTCAATCTAATTTTTTTTCATCCTATGACACCCTTCCACAAAATGTCATAGGAATTCATCAAGAACTTTTGGAGATAAGCATAAATGTTTACCTGAATGTATGATGAGAAAATATTCTTCTGTAGCCCATGGTCCAACCTTCCACAAGATGTCATTGAAGTTCGATAAGAATGTTGTATGGTCAGATAGATTGACTGACACGAGTGAATACGTATACTTCTTCCAACTTGGTTGACAGCATTGAATAATGGATAAGAAGTGTCAAGAATGTTAAACAATACATAACAAATATCCAATTTATGATATTTCTTTGCTTATTTCACCTGTGATAATTCTTTTGTTGCCATTCACATTTCCCCTCTGAACATAGAAAATCAGACCAAGATGTTTCATGCCAATTGGAATTTGGGGAGGGGTCCTTTGTAGAAAGCTGAAAATTATTTAGTTGGATAAAAATATAATATCAATGGTGTTAAAACATTTCTGGTAATGTAGGTTGTACCTCTCTAATCTAGCACTGTGATCCGTCAATTCCCATGGCCATTAGTTTGTGGATCTGCCACTAGTGTTCTTTGATATGGTTTCAAACTGCAGTTTGAACTATAGTTCAATCACAGTTTGAAAAAAATCCATCAGAATTTTGCTGTAGACAATTATTAGATTTCTTAACAGTTGGGTATTAAGTTTTCAAATCTTATTCAATATGTTTATGTAGTATGTGTTTTGATTTGTATGTTTTTATTACTTATTATTTTTTGAATGACTGCTTTTAAATTTATAAAAAATGTTACAGTTTTTTGCCATTGCTCTTTTCAGCTGAAATTCTTTCTTATTACTTTTACCTTGAATGTATGTAAAAGTTTTATTTACTTGGTCTTTTTGGTGCAACTTCTGATTCGTGGCCATATTTTCTTTAAAGAAATATAACACCTTCCATCGAAAAGAAGTTATAATTCTTTTAAAAAATTGAAGATTTCCTTTTGTTTTGGCAGCATGCTTTGTATATACACATTAGTTCCCCTACTTATGAACAT
Organism: Thysanoteuthis rhombus; assembly: GCA_963457665.1. Classification (NCBI taxonomy): domain Eukaryota; kingdom Metazoa; phylum Mollusca; class Cephalopoda; order Oegopsida; family Thysanoteuthidae; genus Thysanoteuthis; species Thysanoteuthis major. The sequence continues at coordinate 20,021 of CAUOPZ010000175.1, read as the reverse complement.
GATTACTAGAGTTCGTAAGTCAGAAGTAATATTGAAGCTATTTATCATATTATCGTACTTACATTATTCCTTAGATTGCCTTGCTTTCTCATACTGAGATCAAACTTGCTGTAGTAGTAATAGTCTGCTAGATAAGTTTGCTAATCACTATTCTACATTGAAGCATTCATCAGGTGTGTATTGAATTTGGCTTAATCTGGCACAAGGCCCAAAATATGGGACACTTTAACGATCATACTCATTATGATAGTAATGATTGTCAAAACAAACTTTCTAACTTACTAACATTTTTTTCCCGATAATTTGAAGTCTTCTTTTCATCTTTGATGTAGTCACGATTAAGATGAAAAGAAGAGTTCAGATTGTCCAAAAAAAGTTAGTGTGTTGTAATGACTTTTCTCAGAGAGTTATAGACAAAGCTTTCTAACAATTTGAAATGATAAAAACCTGGTGTCAAAATTGAATTAAGGAGCCAACGGTATAATATGGTACTTATGATGGCGATACCATTTCAATAAGATATAGTCATTCAATAACAAACTTAGCCTTTAGTAGATGCTTTAAATATCCACACTTGTTTGATGCATAAAGATGATAAATACACTAATCATCATCAACAACAGCAACATTAATGAAGACAAAATAATAAAACGATGGGGATGTCAAGAAAATAAGATGTTAGTCCAGATAAATTCTGAAGGTATTCTTTTTTCTCTTACATATTTACTATTGAATCTTTTTTCCCATCAATCTGCAATTGTTGGGGTACTAACTTTTCTTTTTCTAAAGGTATTTCTTTGTTTACTTCCGTGTGGTATTTTTTTCTTTCTGACTCCTTTGGTTCATGATAGCAGAACAGATTAAGGTATCAATGCTACTAAGTGTTTTTAAAAAAAAAAAATATCTTACTATAATTCACCAAAAGTATATCATCTGTCATCACTTATTTTCTATGGTCACCAGTAGAAGCCTTGGAGCATGTTTTTATCATATTAGTGTTTGAAAATTCCCAAGTTTTTCAAGTTTTTTTAGTGAGAGGTGCAATGTATAGTGTAAATATAATGCTGAACTGGATTATTCTCTTATGGTATTGCAGCTGTTGGAAAAGGCAGCAAATTTCCCTTTTTTTATTGAGTATTTGAAAAAAATACACAAAAATGTTTGTTCAAAGGTGGTGTACAGTAAAATAGAATTGATCAATCATATGGTGTAAAAATATTAACTACAGATCTTACATTCCTCCTCATTTTAATGTAGATTAACTTTCTTCTGAATAGAAATAATTCAAGAATTGTCTGCTATTTTTTTTATTGAAACAAAAGCTTTTTACCCATGTAGATATTCCCATTGTTATTGATGATCATTCTGACTGTTCCCATTGACTTCTGGAGACAGTTGCTTTCTCACCTCCCCCTCATTAAAAATTTTTTTTTAAATATTTGTAGTTCATAGAAGATTCATGCATTGGATTGAGTCATTCTTTTTTCAATCAACATCCAATGGGTCTTCCTTTGGAGACGCTATTCTTTTTGGAGTTATCTTTTCCTGATAATTTCTTTCCAGTGGTGGCATGTATTATTGTGGTGTTAATATTATTTTATTTGTCCAAATATTTGCTGTTTCATAAATGTTGAATGTTGACAATGAAATGATTTTGATTCCTTTTTTATATATATAAAAATGATTGAATAATTTTAATGAATGATTAATTGAATAATTAAAAAAAATAGTTCTTACAATTTTTGATCCTCGTAGATTTATGATGATTTTGTATGTTTTTAAGTTGTGATAAAAGAACTATCTTTTATGTTTAATATTAACATGTATGAGAAAAGATGGATATTAATTATCTGATCCCCGTAGGTGTTGATGTATCTTGTTCAATCTTTTGGTATTCTGGATTGGTAAAATCGGGGTTTAGTGGTGTATCTCATGAATCTAAAATTATTCATTGTTCTGAATTAGCTTGCATTAAGGCAGTCCATCTTGGGTGTTGGGCTAGGACCCAGGGCTCTTGTAAAAATCCGCAATTACTACAAATAATGATTTGGTTTCCATGGATCATTGGAGAAACAGACAAAATTGCTGCCACATAGTATCTGAGCTTAATTGGTTGAAAATAATTTTTTGACAGTTAGTTCTATGTATCTTAATCAAACTAAGATCTGGCATCACAAGAATAGGTTTAATGATTTATTATAAGCTTTCTATTTCTTTTCATTAGTTCTGTTGTTATTTCATCATTTTTTTTAAAAATCAGCCTTTAAGAAAGTCCATTATTGGACTATGGGCCTTTCCCAAGTAAGTGCTTAACATGGGGGTTGTGGGCTTAACCTTACCATACTGACTCATGTGTTGGCAAGGGGAAAGAGAGATAGAGATATAGATGCTTTTTGAAGTACATTAGTGCAAAGTGAATGCAAACTGTCTCAGCCGGAGTTTGAAATCTGTTTGCTCAAATTCATTATTGGTGCTGTCAACCATTGGGTCACTCACACCATCATTACTGCTTTTTTGATCTTCCAGTAATGCTAATAAACTATAAGAATTCTTTAATATTTTATTCAATGTGATACTAAAGATTTTTATACTGGCCATTTACTCGATTTATAATTATTTGTAACAAAATCTGCTCCATTCTAATTTTTTACATATTAGGAAAGCTTTGGTCACCATTTAAATGGTTGGTTATCTTCAATTAACTCTATTGCCCTTTACTAAAAAACATGAATTCTAATATGAGTAAATTTTTCAGTTCAATGCTGTCAGTTTTTTTTCTTGCAGCTAAGTAAAAATAATTCTTCAATTATTAAATTAATTCCTTGCTTATTAACCTTCTTTGCAAAAGGTTTTCATTATTGGCTTACTACTCATGAGGATTGGGGAGAACTCTCCTCCTGTCAGTGCAATTTAAAAAAAATTCCTTTTAATCAGTTCACGCTGAGTTCACTCATGCAGACTTGGTGCCCTTCTTCAGTACCTTGGCAGGTTGAGATGGCTAAGGCAGCTGCCTAGCTCTAGTTTTAATGTTGGAATGGCTTTCTCTTAGATGCACTGCCTGTCAGGACTTTCCCAGAGGTGTTAGTACTAAGTTGTCACTAATTATCTCAGGCATAATTTGGACTTCCATTTTTCATGCTGTATCATTATTTCATCTATTCACATTTCATACCAGATTTCTGGAGATTGCCATGATCTGTATAATCTCAACTCTACCTCAAATTCTTAATTTATATAATTTGGCCTTTAGTGCTTTCATCATCATCATCATCATCATAATCATCATCATCATTCTTCTTCACAGACGATTTTTGGTGATCACTTCTATGAATCTGCAGACATAAGGGTATACCCCTGACCCTACTCCTTTTAGCACAATGGGGAGGTGCTCTCTGATGGATGGACTCCAATCATTAATGGCACACTATTCCCCTTAGAACCATAATGTTTTGAAAAGTGGAAGGGACACTGCTTAAGGTCCTAAGATTAGTACTTTGAAGGATGTTAAGGTAGTATTGCTATAAGTGGGCCAATTTTTTTTGTTAAAGTATTAAATGGCTGGATATTTTAGGACAAACCTCATGTCAATGTCTGAGTTTCTTGTTATATTTATGCGGTTAAATTTCGGATTGAATTCTTGTCGAGTAAAAGGAAAATGATAATCTTCAAGAACTTTTGTATGAGAAGGTTTGGTGACAGGACTTAATTTAGAATTGGTGTTCAGAATTTGCACATGGGGAAGACATTATCCCCTTCCTTTCTAAAGAGAATTTTCTTAGCTCCTCTTCAAATGTTTCCTTATTATATGACTAAGAACATTGTTTATTCAGGATATGTGTGGGTGAAGTTCCCAAGTTTTGGGTCTGTCAGAGATGGAAGTATGTTGTAGTCAAGCTCCAGTTCCTTCTAGAATGGATATATTAGCAATGAGACTGCTATTGACCTAGAGATGTTAACCTCTTGAAATATAACTATGAAGCCTCTTTGGAAACAGGAAATGCTCTCCAGATGCCGCTGATATTTTTTTGAATAAGTTTTTTTTTTTTTTTTTTTTTGAAGGTCTATGAGCCTTGTCTTTTGAAGAAATAATTGCCAGATACAATGCAACTGAGAAAATATAGAATTACATTAGTCATAAATGTGGTTACAAAAATCTCTAATTTATCAGGATGATTACTTTTTGTGTGTACATATTTCTTTGCTTATCTTCTATTGTCTCTTTCTATCATCATTTGTAAGGTGATCTGGTGTGGAGGTGCAGAGTGGCGTGGCTGCAAAAAAAGAATTCATAAATTGAGTTCAAATTCTGGCCTTGGCTGCTTACATTCATTTCGAATTAATAAAAATACAAAATAAACATGGTTTTCATGAGTTTTGCAAGTTTTCATAAATTTATTAAAGCACACTTGAAATGAAATATGGCCCACCCTGTTACTGATATAGTTATGCATTTCTTACTGATGCCTGTCACTGCTTGAGCCCAGGTGTAAAGCCAAGATCTTTAATGCTAATTTTCAAGGCAGGCTGTCCCAATCCATTTTGAAGATTATCATAACGCAATTTCATTCATCCCGTTTGTTGTGGCAATTTATGTACTTGCTTGTAATAAACCATCATTACTGTATATTAGGCATGAACAATTTTGGAGCAAAATTTGCGACATGAAATCAACACCTGATTTTGAAAACATAATTTTAAAATACTGTTCTCGATTTTTTAATGTTTTTCTGAAAAATAATTTTGCCCAAGTTTTTGTCTAAAGAAAAACATTTTTTAATAATTATAACATAGATTCTGACTGTTTTGAATTTGACAATTCCTGTATTCATCAAAAAATCAATTATGGCACCCTTATAGATGACAGTAAAAAACTTTTTGGGGAAATTTAAAATTCTGTAGTTGAAATGCATTTATGTGTACTTGATGATGAGAAATGAATTGTTTGGCTTATGGACTGACGTTTCATCCATGAGCTATGTTTACAAATCTCTATAGAAATCCTGATTAATGTCATTTGATTTTGCAAAAATGAAAATGTGTTGTTAATCTGTTCAATGATGTAAATGACATACAACTTGTATTAAGAACTTGGTATACAAAATGATCACACTCCGATTTGAGTAAACATCCTGCATAATCTTACTATAATTCACCAGATATCTGTCATTGCATCACTCAAGGATGGCTAGAACTTGAGCTATCAATTCAAATTAATCTGCAACCATTCTCAGCACCTGGTCATGCTGTCAATGGTAGTTGCCCTACCCTAATGCTGTCGGGTAACTGCTCGGGATATGAGAAGAGGGAACATGTTGCAGACTCAGAAGTGGAGGTTTACTTGGATAGATATGACACCATTCATACTCACTAAGGTTTTGCCTGCCTGATATCATTCCGGCACACCTTTCCACCTTGATGCTCAATTATGCCAACCATCTTACTGAACTGTTTCTCCTTAATTTCTGCCCACACCCTCTCAGAACCAGCCTTGGACCTTACCATAACTTAGCTGTGGATGGGGAGCTACTGAATACCAATCCCAGACAGAGGACCCCTGCTATTTGTTTCAGCTGCCTTGACCAACATTTTTATGGCAAGAAGAGAAGATCTAAGATGGTGCACCCAGTTATTATCTCCCTTTTGAGCCTGTGCTGATTCAACATTATGTTACCAGAAGTGACTCTGTTACCATGATAGTCAAGGTTGAGTTCCTTGATCTCACAAGGTACATGAGATCTATGGGGCTATCAAGCTGTATGCATTAGTGAAGTCAAGCTAAAGCATGACCAGATCTCCCTTCCGTTAGTGTGCCCCCCTGATAAGGTGGGTGACACCTCCAGTATGTTCCAAGCACCCTGGGACACCAAGAATACAATCTTTCTGTAGAGTGGTCAATGTACCTGTTCTTGAGGCGGAAGTTTGTCATTCTTCTAAATGGGGCATTGGAGAAGACCCTCCCTCCCCTTATGCACACACACTAGGAAATAAGATGGATCTGAAATGCTCCAGCATGATTGCATTCTCTTTTTTGGGTATCTAGATATACTCTGCATGTCTCAACTGGTCCATCACTGTTCACCTGTGTCAAATCACTCGTGGGATCCTCCATTGAATTTTGAGCAGCCCTGGGTAGTGCTTGTACACAACTTCTTTCCAAGTATACTCTCTGTTGTCACAATGGTGGGAGATGGTATGTCCACCAGTGCATTATGGGTTTCCAGTTCCAACTCTCTGTCAGTGTCACTCAGAGAGTTGTGGAAAAAGTTGACGGCTGGTATGCTTCTGTATTGAGTTCAAAAGGATCTGCTACAAAGGCAGCCTGCTTCTTGGCTCTTCCACTCCTTTGTCTCCTGTACCATTCAGCTTTGTGCAGATGATGAATCCGTGGACCATCAATGCCAAAATCTTGTGCTGGTCTCTTTTTTTTTTTTTTTCCAAAGATAATTTTAGATGAAAGATCTACTTTTTTAAGAATAATTGTCGATAATTTTTTAGATAATAAGTACTGGTACACAAATAGGCTAAACATTTTCAAATTTTGTGTCTAAAGCTCTAAAGCTTCCAAAATTCTCTATCTCTCTCTCTTTATATATATATATATATATATATATATATATATATATATATATATATATATATATATATATATATATATAATATAGAAAGAGAGAGTATGATCACTATAGATGAAGCAACACTCTGAAAAAAGAAAATGAATAAGTGTGTGTGTATATATATATATATATATATATATATATATATATATATATATATATATATATAGTAAGTTTTACAGCTTTAAACACAAAACATTGAAAAACGTTTTCAAAATTTTTTCATGCCACTCCAGTCACTCATTTCCCAATATCCGATGATATAATTCATGTAATTTTCTTCAGGTTTTTTTTTAATGTTTTACATATACTTAGTCATTATGGTGCTATGTGTAAATTCACTTTTGTTGGGCTCATCAGTTGTTTACAACAATTGTTTCATCTATAGTTTTATCTATGGTGATAGTACTCAATATGTACTATCACTATAGATAAAACAACCCCCTAAAAACAGTAAAGTAGCTGATAGAATTTATTCATTTTTTAAAAACCTCTCTGGTTTGATTTGTAATCAGGTGTAAAAAAAACTATGTTCACAAATCATTCCATTAGCTGCATACTCTACTCGTCTGCCCACGGAAAAGCTATTTATCAAACAAGTGTTTTAGTCGGACCAGATGTGAAAAGTGTATGGGTTCTACATCAGAAATTGTTTTGTAAGATTCCATTCCCAAGTGTCTGATAGATCATGATTGCTGCTAATGAAATGAAGAAAAAAATCACCTGCTATCATGTCTAGCTGAACTTGTAGAAATTTCATGAGTGTTGGCAAAGCATTTTTCTTACCCTCTGCCTGTATCTTTTTGTTTTCTCCCTTACCCTTTCCAATCTTAGTTGCCTGTCCATGTTTTTGTCTCTATGTTATACAAACATGAATCAGTTCATATGCAAAAAATTTCTTTCTCCTAAACTACGTAACTTATTTTTCTTGCTACCTAACCTTTTCCTTATGTTATTACTGAAAGTATTACATTTGAACACAGGTAGAAACAAGCGAAATGATATAGATGCTAACAAGTGCTTCTCTGAATCTATTCTGAAGAAATTTGTTCCTTTTCAACTTATGTCTCTCCTCAAATTGCCTATTTTCACCATTGATCATTTAAAGAATGTAACTTGGTGTTGATTTTTATCCACCCATCCTTTGTAAAGCTTGATAAATGAACTAAATAACAGCATAGTTCGTGGTTTGATTATATGAAGATAATTGGATCCAGTAGCCATAATTTGGTGGCCATCTTGAAAAATGACTGTCATATGGGATTTTTGTTAACATTAATTCCATTTATGCATATCTATTTATTGATAATTCCAATTGATTGCAATTTACATAATACTACCAAGTAAGGACTTAACAATAAAAAATGGCATTTTTTAAATATTTTTTTAGGAAAATTTTCTATAATTCAAACAAAGCTTATCATACAATGAATATGCAGAAAGATTCCAAGCAAATATCTCCTATACCTTACAAGTTATCGACCAATCTCTGAGACCCCCATTTGTAGTGGTATGTAAAATTGAATAAAAACGTACGAAAATGGTGAAAATTCACCAAAAAGATGCTGGAAATAGTCAAAAGTATATAAGATAAATTGTAGATAGAGAAGAATGAGTGCTTTTTTTTCCCCAATAATTCTATGAAATATTCTCCGCTATTATTCATGTTTGACCCACCTGGCTCCTCTCAGACTCATGATATAATTCCTGGTACCCGCCCTCCGATTTTTTTTTTTTTTTTTTTTTGTCTTGTCAGGTTGGCTATGGGATGGCAAGTATTTTAACATAAGTTTGTTTGTTTTAAATGCTTTTTGTTTTATTGCTATAGCAATGTGCATGTCACAGATTCTGGGACAATTTTTAAAGCACCCTCCCCCGTCACCAAAGGGTTGAAGTGAAATCCAATTTAACAAGAAATCTACGGAAGGTGAAGAGCAAAGACTTCTAAAATTAAATTTGGATTAGTTGTAGTTTTGCTTTGTTGTAACACTGAGGTCATTTTTTTCAACATTCTATGACTGTTGAGTAAGCAGCATGGATTGGAAAATGGAGAATTATCATCTGAGGAGATTTGAACTCACTTCTCCTACTCTTGAGTAATTCCCCCTCATGAAAAATCCAATAGTGGGGAAAGCCATGATTTGTGTTTTATTGAATAAGTCAGCACTAAACCTGTAGAATTTCATTGAGATGGCATATTTTCATGAGTGGAACATTAGAGAAAGTGATTGCTTAAAGTGGGTTGAATTTGATTGAATGTTTACTGTTTTTATGTTTATTTCATCCTTTAATTTACTATTAAAAAAATGACATTTCATAATACTGAACTGTTCATTAAATCAAGCCTTTTTTATTTGTAGGACCAATTGGAGGTGACTGAGGCAGGTACGGCATATAAAGTTCATTCAGAAAGGCCCCATTTGGTCAGTTTAGGCAGTGGACGACTGTCAACGGCTGTCACATTGCTTCCTCTTCATGAAGGTATATTGTCTGATTTTTCTTCTCTGCTGATCAAAAACAAACTCATTTTTTAGTATTACAAGTTCATGAGGGTTTTCATGCAGAATTTATTGTATAGAAGAATCAGAGCTCTCTATTTTGGTGTTTGTTCTGAAATTTAGTGTTCTTACTAATTAAAGTGTTGGGCAAGCATTAATTTGAATTGTGTGTTTATATGAGTATGATATACATATGTTTGATGTAAAATGATATGAGAAATATCTAAATATTTTTCTGCAGCAACTCATTCATTAGGCTACATAAGGACTCTGAACTGTTTCAGCTCCAAAAAGGAGTAAGACTAGATGATACCAGCTCACCCAAACTATTTACAGCCTGCCTTGAGATGATCTTCTGGAACATTGACTGGGAAAATAGAGGAATAAAATAGACGGCAAATACTTGAGCAACCTTAGATTTGCAGACAACATCGTCCTTTTCACAGAGAACCTCCAACGAATGCTACATGATCTAAACAAAGAAAGCAAAAAAGTAGGCTTACACATGAACTTCAGTAAAACAAAAATCATGTGCAATAATCATGTTGAGAATAAGAACATAACTGTCAAGATAGAAAATGCAAAACTCAGCAAGGTAGACAACTACATCTACCTAGGACAACGAATCTCCATGAGACCCTCGAAGGAAGAGGAAATCAAGCGAAGAATCACTTTGAGATGACAAGCCTTTGGCAGAGCAAGTACAACTTTCAAGAACCAGATGATCCCAATAATCCTAAAAAGAAAAGTATACATCCAATGCATTCTCCTGATAGTCACCTATGGAGCTGAAACATAGAACTTAACCAAGAGACAGGCCTGCAAACTGAGAAGTATACAACATGCACATTAGAAAATCATGCTCAACCTCACATGGAAAGATCACAAGACAGCACAGTATATAAAGAA
>CAUOPZ010000174.1:10000-35606 GCA_963457665.1 Thysanoteuthis rhombus | reverse complement strand
TTAAACTATGCCAGAAAAAGCCATAAAATCGATAGGTAAAATTGACATTCAAAAGACCATTTTTGACGGCTCACTTATGTATGCGCTAAAAATGCATTTTCTGTCAATATTGGCTATTTCCATCAAATTGGGCTGAATCGAAAAATACATCAAATCCACCCAATCCAATGGTAACGTTGCAATCAGCACGTCAAACTACGCCAGAAAAAGCCATAAAATCGATAGGTAAAAATGACATTCAAAAGACCATTTTTGACGGCTCACTTATGTATGTGCTGGAAGTGCCTTCTCGACCAATAGCGGCTATATTCATCAAATTGGGCTAAATCGAAAAATACATCAAATCCACCCGATCCAATGGTACCGTGGCAATCAGTACGTCAAACTACGCCAGAAAAAGCCATAGAATCGATAGGTAAAAATGACATTCAAAAGACCATTTTTGACGGCTCACTTATGTTTACAGTAAAAATGCATTTTCGGTCAATATTGGCTATTTCCATCAAATTGGGCTGAATCGAAAAATACATCAAATTCACCCGATCCAATGGTACTGTTGCAATCAGCACGTCAAACTATGCCAGCAAAAGCCATAAAATCGATAGGTAAAAATGACATTCAAAATACCATTTGTGACGGCTCACTTATGTATGCGGTAAATATGCATTTTTGGTCAAAATTGGCTATTTCCATCAAATTGGGCTGAATCGAAAAATACATCAAATCCACCCGATCCAATATGTACCGTTGCAATCAGCACGTCAAACTACGCCAGAAAAAGCCATAAAATCAATAGGTAAAAATGACATTCAAAAGACCATTTTTGACGGCTCACTTATGTATGCGGTAAAAATGCATTTTTGGTCAATATTGGCTATTTCCATCAAATTGGGCTGAATCGAAAAATACATCAAATCCACCCGATCCAATGGTACCGTTGCAATCAACACGTTAAACTACGCCAGAAAAAGCCATAAAATCAATAGGTAAAAATGACATTCAAAAGACCATTTTTGACGGCTCACTTATGTATGCGGTAAAAATGCATTTTCGGTCAATATTGGCTATTTCCATCAAATTGGGCTGAATCGAAAAATACATCAAATCCACCCAATCCAATGGTACCGTTACAATCAGCACGTCAAACTACGCCAGAAAAAGCCAGAAAATCGATAGGTGAAAATGACATTCAAAAGACCATTTTTGACGGCTCACTTATGTATGTGCTGGAAGTGCCTTCTCGACCAATAGCGGCTATATTCATCAAATTGGGCTAAATCGAAAAATACATCGAATCCACCCGATCCAATATGTACCGTTGCAATCAGCACGTCAAACTACGCCAGAAAAAGCCATAAAATCATTAGGTAAAAATGACATTCAAAAGACCATTTTTGATGGCTCACTTTTGTATGCGGTAAAAATGCATTTTCGGTCAATATTGGCTATTTCCATCAAATTCGGTTGAATCGAAAAATACATCAAATCCACCCGATCCAATGGTACCGTTGCAATCAGCACGTCAAACTACGCCAGAAAAAGCCATAAAATCGATAGGTAAAAATGACATTCAAAAGACCATTTTTGACAGCTCACTTATGTATGCGGTAAAAATGCATTTTCGGTCAATATTGGCTATTTCCATCAAATTGGGCTGAATCGAAAAATACATCAAATCCACCCGATCCAATGGTACCGTTGCAATCAGCACGTCAAACTACGCCAGAAAAAGCCATAAAATCGATAGGTAAAAATGACATTCAAAAGACCATTTTTGACGGCTCACTTATGTATGCAGTAAAAATGCATTCTCGGTCAAAATTGGCTATTTCCATTAAATTGGGTTGAATCGAAAAATACATCAAATCCACCCAATCCAATGGTACCGTTGCAATCAGCACGTCAAACATGCCAGAAAATGCCATAAAATCGATAGGTAAAAATGACATTCAAAAGACCATTTTTTACGGCTCACTTATGTATGCGGTAAAAATGCATTTTTGGTCAATATTGGCTATTTCCATCAAATTGGGCTGAATCGAAAAATACATCAAATCCACCCGATCCAATGGTACCGTTGCAATCAGCACGTCAAACTACGCCAGAAAAAGCCAGAAAATCGATAGGTAAAAATGACATTCAAAAGACCATTTTTGACGGCTCACTTATGTATGTGCTGGAAGTGCCTTCTCGACCAATAGCAGCTATTTTCATTTAATTGGGCTGAATCGAAAAATACATCAAATCCACCCGATCCAATGGTACCGTTGCAATCAGCACGTCAAACTACGCCAGAAAAAGCCATAAAATCGATAGGTAAAAATGACATTGAAAAGACCATTCGTGACGGCTCACTTACGTATGCGGTAAAAATGCATTTTCGGTCAATATTGGCTATTTCCATCAAATTGGGCTGAATCAAAACATACATCAAATCCACCTGATCCAATGGTACCGTTGCAATCAGCACGTCAAACTACGCCAGAAAAATCCATAAAATCGATAGGTAAAAATGACATTCGAAAGACCATTTTTGACGACTCACTTATGATGCAGTAAAAATGCATTTTCGGTCAATATTGGCTATTTCCATCAAATTGGGCTGAATCAAAAAATACATCAAATCCACCCGATCCAATGGTACCGTTGCAATCAGCACGTCAAACTACGCCAGAAAATGCCATAAAATCGATAGGTAAAAATGAAATTCAAAATACCATTTTTGACGGCTCACTTATGTATGTGCTGGAAGTGCCTTCTCGACCAATAGCGGCTATTTTCATCAACTTGGGCTGAATTGAAAAATACATCAAATCCACCCGATCCAATGGTACCGTTGCAATCAGCACGTCAAACTACACCAGAAAAAGCCATAAAATCGATAGGTAAAAATGACTTTCAAAAGACCATTTGTGACGGCTCACTTATGTATGCGGTAAGAATGCATTTTTCGTCAATAATTGCTATTTCTATCAAATTGGGCTGAATCAAAAATACATCAAATCCACCCAATCCAATGGTACCGTTGCAATCAGCACGTCAAACTACGCCAGAAAAAGCCATAAAATCGATAAGTAAAAATGACATTCAAAAGACCATTTTTGACGGCTCACTTATGTATGCAGTAAAAATGCATTCTCGGTCAAAATTGGCTATTTCCATTAAATTGGGTTGAATCGAAAAATACATCAAATCCACCCAATCCAATGGTACCGTTGCAATCAGCACGTCAAACATGCCAGAAAATGCCATAAAATCGATAGGTAAAAATGACATTCAAAAGACCATTTTTTACGGCTCACTTATGTATGCGGTAAAAATGCATTTTTGGTCAATATTGGCTATTTCCATCAAATTGGGCTGAATCGAAAAATACATCAAATCCACCCGATCCAATGGTACCGTTGCAATCAGCACGTCAAACTACGCCAGAAAAAGCCAGAAAATCGATAGGTAAAAATGACATTCAAAAGACCATTTTTGACGGCTCACTTATGTATGTGCTGGAAGTGCCTTCTCGACCAATAGCAGCTATTTTAATCAAATTGGGCTGAATCGAAAAATACATCAAATCCACCCGATCCAATGGTACCGTTGCAATCAGCACGTCAAACTACGCCAGAAAAAGCCATAAAATCGATAGGTAAAAATGACATTGAAAAGACCATTCGTGACGGCTCACTTACGTACGCGGTAAAAATGCATTTTCGGTCAATATTGGCTATTTCCATCAAATTGGGCTGAATCAAAACATACATCAAATCCACCTGATCCAATGGTACCGTTGCAATCAGCACGTCAAACTACGCCAGAAAAATCCATAAAATCGATAGGTAAAAATGACATTCGAAAGACCATTTTTGACGACTCACTTATGATGCAGTAAAAATGCATTTTCGGTCAATATTGGCTATTTCCATCAAATTGGGCTGAATCAAAAAATACATCAAATCCACCCGATCCAATGGTACCGTTGCAATCAGCACGTCAAACTACGCCAGAAAATGCCATAAAATCGATAGGTAAAAATGAAATTCAAAATACCATTTTTGACGGCTCACTTATGTATGTGCTGGAAGTGCCTTCTCGACCAATAGCGGCTATTTTCATCAACTTGGGCTGAATTGAAAAATACATCAAATCCACCCGATCCAATGGTACCGTTGCAATCAGCACGTCAAACTACACCAGAAAAAGCCATAAAATCGATAGGTAAAAATGACTTTCAAAAGACCATTTGTGACGGCTCACTTATGTATGCGGTAAGAATGCATTTTTCGTCAATAATTGCTATTTCTATCAAATTGGGCTGAATCAAAAATACATCAAATCCACCCAATCCAATGGTACCGTTGCAATCAGCACGTCAAACTACGCCAGAAAAAGCCATAAAATCGATAAGTAAAAATGACATTCAAAAGACCATTTTTGACGGCTCACTTATGTATGCAGTAAAAATGCATTCTCGGTCAAAATTGGCTATTTCCATTAAATTGGGTTGAATCGAAAAATACATCAAATCCACCCAATCCAATGGTACCGTTGCAATCAGCACGTCAAACATGCCAGAAAATGCCATAAAATCGATAGGTAAAAATGACATTCAAAAGACCATTTTTTACGGCTCACTTATGTATGCGGTAAAAATGCATTTTTGGTCAATATTGGCTATTTCCATCAAATTGGGCTGAATCGAAAAATACATCAAATCCACCCGATCCAATGGTACCGTTGCAATCAGCACGTCAAACTACGCCAGAAAAAGCCAGAAAATCGATAGGTAAAAATGACATTCAAAAGACCATTTTTGACGGCTCACTTATGTATGTGCTGGAAGTGCCTTCTCGACCAATAGCAGCTATTTTCATCAAATTGGGCTGAATCGAAGAATACATCAAATCCACCCGATCCAATGGTACCGTTGCAATCAGCACGTCAAACTACGCCAGAAAAAGCCATAAAATCGATAGGTAAAAATGACATTGAAAAGACCATTTGTGACGGCTCACTTACGTATGCGGTAAAAATGCATTTTCGGTCAATATTGGCTATTTCCATCAAATTGGGCTGAATCAAAACATACATCAAATCCACCTGATCCAATGGTACCGTTGCAATCAGCACGTCAAACTACGCCAGAAAAATCCATAAAATCGATAGGTAAAAATGACATTCGAAAGACCATTTTTGACGACTCACTTATGATGCAGTAAAAATGCATTTTCGGTCAATATTGGCTATTTCCATCAAATTGGGCTGAATCAAAAAATACATCAAATCCACCCGATCCAATGGTACCGTTGCAATCAGCACGTCAAACTACGCCAGAAAATGCCATAAAATCGATAGGTAAAAATGAAATTCAAAATACCATTTTTGACGGCTCACTTATGTATGTGCTGGATGTGCCTTCTCGACCAATAGCGGCTATTTTCATCAACTTGGGCTGAATCGAAAAATACATCAAATCCACCCGATCCAATGGTACCGTTGCAATCAGCACGTCAAACTACACCAGAAAAAGCCATAAAATCGATAGGTAAAAATGACTTTCAAAAGACCATTTGTGACGGCTCACTTATGTATGCGGTAAGAATGCATTTTTCGTCAATAATTGCTATTTCTATCAAATTGGGCTGAATCAAAAATACATCAAATCCACCCAATCCAATGGTACCGTTGCAATCAGCACGTCAAACTACGCCAGAAAAAGCCATAAAATCGATAAGTAAAAATGACATTCAAAAGACCATTTTTGACGGCTCACTTATGTATCCGGCAAAAATGCATTTTCGGTCAATATTGGCTATTTCCTTCATATTGGGCTGAATCGAAAAATACATCAAATCCACCCAATCCAATGGTACCGTTGCAATCAGCACATCAAACTACGCCAGAAAAAGCCATAAAATCGATAGGTAAAAATGACATTCAAAAGACCATTTGTGATGGCTCACTTATTTATGTGCAGGAAGACCTTCTCGACCAATAGCGGCTATTTCCATCAATTTCGGCTGAACCGAAAAATACATCAAATCCACCCGATCCAATGGTACCGTTGCAATCAGCACGTCAAACTACGCCAGAGAAGCCATAAAATCGATAGGTAAAAATGACATTCAAAAGACCATTTTTGACAGCTCACTCATGTATGCGGTAAAAATGCATTTTCAGTCAATATTGGCTATTTCCATCAAATTGGGGTGAATTGAAATATACATCAAATCCACCCAATCCAATGGTACCGTTGCAATCAGCACGTCAAACTACGCCAGAAAAAGCCATAAAATCGATAGGTAAAAATGACATTCAAAAGACCATTTTTGACGGCTCACTTATGTATGTGCTGGAAGTGCCTTCTCGACCAATAGCAGCTATTTTCATCAAATAGGGCTGAATCGAAAAATACATCAAATCCACCCGATCATATGGTACTGTTCCAATCAGCACGTCAAACTACGCCAGAAAAAGCCATAAAATCGATAGGTAGAAATGACATTCAAAAGACCATTTGTGACGGCTCACTTATGTATGCGGTAAGAATGCATTTTTCGTCAATATTGGCTATTTCTATCAAATTGGGCTGAATCGAAACATACATCAAATCCACCCGATCCAATGGTACCGTTGCAATCAGCACGTCAAACTACGCCAGAGAAATCCATAAAATCGATAGGTAAAAATGACATTCAAAAGACCATTTTTGACGGCTCACTTATGTATGCGGCAAAAATGCATTTTTGGTCAATATTGGCTATTTCCATCATATTGGGCTGAATCGAAAAATACATCAAATCCATCCGATCCAATGGTACCGTTGCAATCAGCACGTCAAACTATGCCAGAAAAAGCCATAAAATCGACGGGTAAAAATGACATTCAAAAGACCATTTGTGACGGCTCACTTATGTATGTGCAGGAAGACCTTCTCGACCAATAGTGGCAATTTCCATCAATTTCGGCTGAACCAAAAAATACATCAAATCCACCCGATCCAATGGTACCGTTGCAATCAGCACGTCAAACTAAGCCAGAGAAGCCATAAAATCGATAGGTAAAAATGACATTCAAAAGACCATTTTTGACGGCTCACTCATGTATGCGGTAAAAATGCATTTTCGGTCAATATTGGCTATTTCCATCAAATTGGGCTGAATTGAAAAATACATCAAATCCACCCAATCCAATGGTACTGTTGCAATCAGCACGTCAAACTACGCCAGAAAAAGCCATAAAATCGATAGGTAAAAATGACATTCAAAAGACCATTTTTGACGGCTCACTCATGTATGTGCTGGAAGTGCCTTCTCGACCAATAGCGGCTATTTCCATCAAATTGGGCTTAATCGAAAAATACATCAAATCCACCCGATCCAATGGTACCGTTGCAATCAGCACGTCAAACTACGCCAGAAAAAGCCATAAAATCGATAGGTAAAAATGACATTCAAAAGACCATTTTTGACGGCTCACTTATGTATGCGGTAAAAATGCATTTTCGGTCAATATTGGCTATTTCCATCAAATTGGGCTGAATCGAAAAATACATCAAATCCACCCGATCCAATGGTACCGTTGCAATCAGCACGTCAAACTACGCCAGAAAAAGCCATAAAATCGATAGTTAAAAATGACATTCAAAAGACCATTTTTGACAGCTCACTCATGTATGCGGTAAAAATGCATTTTCAGTAAATATTGGCTATTTCCATCAAATTGGGCTGAATCAAAAATACATCAAATCCACCCGATCCAATGGTACCGTTGCAATCAGCACGTTAAACTACGCCAGAAAAAGCCATAAAATCGACAGGTAAAAATGACATTCAAAAGACCATTTTTGACGGCTCACTTATGTATGCGGTAAGAATGCGTCTTCGGTCAATATTGGCTATTTCCATCAAATTGGGCTGAATCGAAAAATACATCAAATCCACCCGATCCAGTGGTACCGTTGCAATCAGCACGTTAAACTACACCAGAAAAAGCCATAAAATCGATAGGTAAAAATGACATTCAAAAATCCATTTTTGACGGCTCAATTATGTATGCAGTAAAAATGCATTTTTGGTCAATATTGGCTATTTCCATCAAATTGGGCTGAATCGAAAAATACATCAAATCCACCCGATCCAATGGTACCATTGCAATCAGCACGTCAAACTACGCCAGAAAAAGCCATAAAATCAATAGGTGAAAATGACATTCAAAAGACCATTTTTGACGGCTCACTTATGTATGTGCTGGAATTGCCATCTCGACCAATAGTGGCTATTGTCATCAAATTGGGCTGAATCGAAAAATACATCAAATCCACCCGATCCAATGGTACCGTTGCAATCAGCACGTCAAACTACGCCAGAAAAAGCCATAAAATCGATAGGTAAAAATGACATTCAAAAGACCATTTTTGACGGCTCACTTATGTATGCGGTAAAAATGCATTTTCGGTCAATATTGGTTATTTCCATCAAATTGGGCTTAATTGAAAAATACATCAAATCCACCCGATCCAATGGTACCGTTGCAATCAGCTCGTCAAACTACGCCAGAAAAAACCATAAAATTGATAGGTAAAAATGACATTCAAAACACCCATTTTTGATAACTCACTTATGTATGCGGTAAAAATGCATTTTCGGTCAATATTGGCTATTTCCATCAAATTGGGCTGAATTGAAAAATACATCAAAACCACCCAATCCAATGGTACCGTTGCAATCAGCACGTCAAACTACGCCAGAAAAAGCCATAAAATCGATAGGTAAAAATGACATTCAAAAGACCATTTTTGACGGCTGACTTATGTATGCAGTAAAAATGCATTTTCGGTCAATATTGGCTATTTCCATCAAATTGGGCTGAATCGAAAATTACATCAAATCCACCCGATCCAATGGTACCGTTGCAATCAGCACGTCAAACTACGCCAGAAAAAGCCATAAAATCGATAGGTAAAAATGACATTCAAAAGACCATTTTTGACAGCTCACTTATGTATGCGGTAAAAATGCATTTTCGGTCAATATTGGCTATTTCCATCAAATTGGGCTAAATCAAAACATACATCAAATCCACCCGATCCAATGGTACCGTTGCAATCAGCACGTCAAACTACGCCAGAAAAAGCCATAAAATCGACAGGTAAAAATGACATTCAAAAGACCATTTTTGATGGCTCACTTATGTATACGGTAAAAATGCGTCTTTGGTCAATATTGGCTATTTCCATCAAATTGGGCTTAATCGAAAAATACATCAAATCCACCTGATCCAGTGGTACCGTTGCAATCTGCACGTTAAACTACACCAGAAAAAGCCATAAAATCGATAGGTAAAAATGACATTCAAAAGACCATTTTGACGGCTCACTTATGTATGTGCTGGAAGTGCCTTTTCGACCAATAGCGGTTATTTTCATCAAATTGGGCTGAATCAAAAATACATCAAATCCACCCGATCCAATGGTACCGTTGCAATCAGCACGTCAAACTACGCCAGAAAAAGCCATAAAATCGATAGGTAAAAATGACATTCAAAAGACCATTTTTGACGGCTCACTTATGATGTGCTAAAAATGCATTTTCGGTCAATATTGGCTATTTCCATCAAATTGGGCTGAATCGAAAAATACATCAAATCCACCCGATCCAATGGTACCGTTGCAATCAGCACGTCAAACTACGCCAGAAAAAGCCATAAAATCGATAGGTAAAAATGACATTCAAAAGACCATTTGTGACGGCTCACTTATGTATGCGGTAAAAATGCATTTTCGGTCAATATTGGCTATTTCCATCAAATTGGGCTGAATCGGAAAATACATCAAATCCATCCGATCCAATGGTACCGTTGCAATCAGCACGTAAAAATACGCCAGAAAAAGCCATAAAATCGATAGGTAAAAATGACATTCAAAAGACCATTTTTGACAGCTCACTTATGTATGCAGTAAAAATGCATTTTCGGTCAATATTGGCTATTTCCATCAAATTGGGCTGAATCGAAAAATACATCAAATCCACCCGATCCAATGGTACCGTTGCAATCAGCACGTCAAACTACGCCAGAAAAAGCCATAAAATCGACGGGTAAAAATGACATTCAAAATACCATTTGTGATGGCTCACTTATGTATGTGCAGGAAGACCTTCTCGACCAATAGCGGCTATTTCCATCAATTTCGGCTTAATCGAAAAATACATCAAATCCACCTGATCCAATGGTACCGTTGCAATCAGCACGTCAAACTACGCCAGAAGAAGCCATAAAATCGATAGGTAAAAATGACATTCAAAAGACCATTTTTGACGGCTCACTCATGTATGCAGTAAAAATGAATTTTCGGTCAATATTGGCTATTTCCATCAAATTGGGGTGAATTGAAAAATACATCAAATCCACCCGATCCAATGGTACCGTTGCAATCAGCACGTCAAACTACGCCAGAAAAAGCCATAAAATCGATAGGTAAAAATGACATTGAAAAGACCATTTTTGACGGCTCACTTATGTATGTGCTGGAAGTGCCTTCTCGACCAATAGCGGCTATTTCCATCAAATTGGGCTGAATCAAAAAATACATCAAATCCACCCGATGCAATGGTACCGTTGCAATCAGCACGTCAAACTACGCCAGAAAAAGCCATAAAATCGATAGGTAAAAATGACATTCAAAAGACCATTTTTGACGGCTCACTTATGTATGCAGTAAAAATGCATTTTCGGTCAATATTGGCTATTTCCATCAAATTGGGCTGAATCGAAAAATACATCAAATCCACCCGATCCAATGGTACCCTTGCAATCAGCATGTCAAACTACGCCAGAAAAAGCCATAAAATCGATAGGTAAAATTGACATTCAAAAGACCATTTTTGACAGCTCACTTATGTATGCGGTAAAAATGCATTTTCAGTCAATATTGTCTATTTCCATCAAATTGGGCTGAATCAAAAATACATCAAATCCATCCGATCCAATGGTACCGTTGCAATCAGCACGTCAAACTACGCCAGAAAAGCCATAAAATCGATAGGTAAAAATGACATTCAAAAGACCATTTTTGACAGCTCACTTATGTATGCGGTAAAAATGCGTCTTCGGTCAATATTGGCTATTTCCATCAAATTGGGCTGAATTGAAAAATACATCAAATCCACCCAATCCAATGGTACCGTTGCAATCAGCACGTCAAACTACGCCAGAAAAAGCCATAAAATCGATAGGTAAAAATGACATTCAAAAGACCATTCTTGACGGCTCACTTATGTATGCGGTAAAAATGCATTTTTTGTCAATATTGGCTATTTCCATCAAATTGGGCTGAATCAAAAATACATCAAATCCACCCGATCCAATGGTACCGTTGCAATCAGCACGTCAAACTACGCCAGAAAAAGCCATAAAATCGATAAGTAAAAATGACATTCAAAAGACCATTTGTGACGGCTCACTTATGTATGTGCAGGAAAACCTTCTCGACCAATAGCGGCTATTTCCATAAATTTCGGCTGAACTGAAAAATACATCAAATCCACCCGATTCAATGGTACCGTTGCAATCAGCACGTCAAACTACGCCAGAAAAGCCATAAAATCGATAGGTAAAAATGACATTCAAAAGACTATTTTTGACGGCTCACTCATGTATGCGGTAAAAATGCATTTTCGGTCAATATTGGCTATTTCCATCAAATTGGGCTGAATCGCAAAATACATCAAATCCACCCGATCCAATGGTACCGTTGCAATCAGCACGTCAAACTACGCCAGAAAAAGCCATAAAATCGATAGGTAAAAATGACATTCAAAAGACCATTTTTGACGACTCACTTATGATGCGCTAAAAATGCATTTTCGGTCAATATTGGCTATTTCCATCAAATTGGGCTGAATTGAAAAATACATCAGATCCACCCGATCCAATGGTACCGTTGCAATCAGTACGTCAAACTACGCCAGAAAAAGCCATAAAATCGATAGGTAAAAATGACATTCAAAAGACCATTTTTGACGGCTCACTTATGTATGCGGTAAAAATGCATTTTCGGTCAATTTTGGCTATTTCCATCAAATTGGGCTGAATCGAAAAATACATCAAATCCACCCGATCCAATGGTACCGTTGCAATCAACACGTCAAACTACGCCAGAAAAAGCCATAAAATCGATAGGTAAAAATGACATTCAAAAGACCATTTTTGACGGCTCACTTATGTATGCAGTAAAAATGCATTTTCGGTCGATATTGGCTATTTCCATCAAATTGGGCTGAATTGCAAAATACATCAAATCCACCCGATCCAATGGTACCGTTGCAATCAGCACGTCAAACTACGCCAGAAAAAGCCATAAAATCGACAGGTAAAAATGACATTAAAAAGACCATTTTTGACAGCTCACTTATGTATGTGCAGGAAGACCTTCTCGACCAATAGCGGCTATTTCCATCAATTTCGGCGGAACCGAAAAATACATCAAATCCACCCGATCCAGTGGTACCGTTGCAATCAGCACGTTAAACTACACCAGAAAAAGCCATAAAATTGATAGGTAAAAATGACATTCAAAAGACCATTTTTGACGGCTCAATTATGTATGCGGTAAAAATGCATTATCCATCAATATCGGCTATTTCCATCAAATTGGGCTGAATTGACAAATACATCAAAACCACCCTATCCAATGGTACCGTTGCAATCAGCACGTCAAACTACGCCAGAAAAAACCATAAAATTGATAGTTAAAAATGACATTCAAAAGACCATTTTTGATAGCTCACTTATGTATGCGGTAAAAATGCATTTTCGGTCAATATTGGCTATTTCCATCAAATTGGGGTGAATTGAAAAATACATCAAAACCACCAGATCCAATGGTACCGTTGCAATCAGCACGTCAAACTACGCCAGAAAAAGCCATAAAATCGATAGGTAAAAATGACATTCAAAAGACCATTTTTGACAGCTCACTTATGTATGCAGTAAAAATGCATTTTTGGTCAATATTGGTTATTTCCATCAAATTGGGCTGAATCGAAAAATACATCAAATCCACCCGATCCAATGGTACCGTTGCAATCAGCATGTCAAACTACGCCAGAAAAAGCCATAAAATCGATAGGTAAAAATGACATCCAAAAGACCATTTTTGACGGCTCACTTATGTATGTGCTGGAAGTGTCTTCTCAACCAATAGCGGTTATTTTCATCAAATTGGGCTGAATCGAAAAATACATCAAATCCACCCGATCCAATGGTACCGTTGCAATCAGCACGTCAAACAACGCCAGAAAAAGCCATAAAATCGATAGGTAAAAATGACTTTCAAAAGACCATTTTTGACGGCTCACTTATGTATGTGCTGGAAGTGCCTTCTCGACCAATAGCACCTATTTCCATCAAATTGGGCTGAATCGAAACATACATCAAATCCACCCGATCCAATGGTACCGTTGCAATCAGCACGTCAAACTACGCCAGAAAAAGCACTAAAATCGAGAGGTAAAAATGACATTCAAAAGACCATTTTTGACAGCTCACTTATGTATGCGGTAAAAATGCATTTTCGGTCAATATTGGCTATTTCCATCAAATTGGGCTGGATCGAAAAATACATCAAATCCACCCGATCCAATGGTACAGTTGCAATCAGCACGTCAAACTACGCCAGAAAAATTCATAAAATCAATAGGTAAAAATGACATTCAAAGGACCATTTTTGACGGCTCACTTATGTATGCAGTAAAAATGCATTTTTGGTCAATATTGGCTATTTCCATCAAATTGGGCTGAATTGAAAAATACATCAAATCTACCCGATCCAAGGGTACCGTTGCAATCAGCACGTCAAACTACGCCAGAAAATGCCATAAAATCGATAGGTAAAAATGACATTCAAAAGACAATTTTTGACGGCTCACTTATGTATGTGTTGGAAGTGCCTTCTCGACCAATAGCGGCTATTTTCATCAAATTGGGCTGAATCGGAAAATACATCAAATCCACCCGATCCAATGGTACCGTTGCAATCAGCACGTCAAACTACGCCAGAAAAAGCCATAAAATCGATAGGTAAAAATGACTTTCAAAAGACCATTTTTGACGGCTCACTTATGTATGTGCTGGAAGTGCCTTCTCGACCAATAGCGGCTATTTTCATCAAATTGGGTTGAATCAAAGAATACATCAAATCCACCCGATCCAATGGTACCGTTGCAATCAGCACGTCAAACTACGCCAGAAAAAGCCATAAAATCGACAGGTAAAAATGACATTAAAAAGACCATTTTTGACAGCTCACTTATGTATGTGCAGGAAGACCTTCTCGACCAATAGCGGCTATTCCCATCAATTTCGGCTGAACCGAAAAATACATCAAATCCACCCGATCCAGTGGTACCGTTGCAATCAGCACGTTAAACTACACCAGAAAAAGCCATAAAATTGATAGGTAAAAATGACATTCAAAAGACCATTTTTGACGGCTCAATTATGTATGCGGTAAAAATGCATTATCCATCAATATTGGCTATTTCCATCAAATTGGGCTGAATTGACAAATACATCAAAACCACCCTATCCAATGGTACCGTTGCAATCAGCACGTCAAACTACGCCAGAAAAAACCATAAAATTGATAGTTAAAAATGACATTCAAAAGACCATTTTTGATAGCTCACTTATGTATGCGGTAAAAATGCATTTTCGGTCAATATTGGCTATTTCCATCAAATTGGGGTGAATTGAAAAATACATCAAAACCACCAGATCCAATGGTACCGTTGCAATCAGCACGTCAAACTACGCCAGAAAAAGCCATAAAATCGATAGGTAAAAATGACATTCAAAAGACCATTTTTGACAGCTCACTTATGTATGCAGTAAAAATGCATTTTCGGTCAATATTGGCTATTTCCATCAAATTGGGCTGAATCGAAAAATACATCAAATCCACCCGATCCAATGGTACCGTTGCAATCAGCATGTCAAACTACGCCAGAAAAAGCCATAAAATCGATAGGTAAAAATGACATCCAAAAGACCATTTTTGACGGCTCACTTATGTATGTGCTGGAAGTGCCTTCTCAACCAATAGCGGTTATTTTCATCAAATTGGGCTGAATCGAAAAATACATCAAATCCACCCGATCCAATGGTACCGTTGCAATCAGCACGTCAAACAACGCCAGAAAAAGCCATAAAATCGATAGGTAAAAATGACTTTCAAAAGACCATTTTTGACGGCTCACTTATGTATGTGCTGGAAGTGCCTTCTCGACCAATAGCACCTATTTCCATCAAATTGGGCTGAATCGGAAAATACATCAAATCCACCCGATCCAATGGTACCGTTGCAATCAGCACGTCAAACTACGCCAGAAAAAGCACTAAAATCGATAGGTAAAAATGACATTCAAAAGACCATTTTTGACAGCTCACTTATGTATGCGGTGAAAATGCATTTTCGGTCAATATTGTCTATTTCCATCAAATTGGGCTGGATCGAAAAATACATCAAATCCACCCGATCCAATGGTACAGTTGCAATCAGCACGTCAAACTACGCCAGAAAAATTCATAAAATCAATAGGTAAAAATGACATTCAAAGGACCATTTTTGACGGCTCACTTATGTATGCAGTAAAAATGCATTTTTGGTCAATATTGGTTATTTCCATCAAATTGGGCTGAATTGAAAAATACATCAAATCCACCCGATCCAAGGGTACCGTTGCAATCAGCACGTCAAACTACGCCAGAAAATGCCATAAAATCGATAGGTAAAAATGACATTCAAAAGACAATTTTTGACGGCTCACTTATGTATGTATTGGAAGTGCCTTCTCGACCAATAGCGGCTATTTTCATCAAATTGGGCTGAATCGGAAAATACATCAAATCCACCCAATCCAATGGTACCGTTGCAATCAGCACGTCAAACTACGCCAGAAAAAGCCATAAAATCGATAGGTAAAAATGACTTTCAAAAGACCATTTTTGACGGCTCACTTATGTATGTGCTGGAAGTGCCTTCTCGACCAATAGCGGCTATTTTCATCAAATTGGGTTGAATCAAAGAATACATCAAATCCACCCGATCCAATGGTACCGTTGCAATCAGCACGTCAAACTACGCCAGAAAAAGCCATAAAATCGATAGGTAAAAATGACATTCAAAAGACCATTTTTGACGGCTCAATCATGTATGCGGTAAAAATGCATTTTCGGTCAATATTGGCTATTTCCATCAAATTGGGGTGAATTGAAAAATACATCAAAACCACCCGATCCAATGGTACCGTTGCAATCAGGACGTCAAACTACGCCAGAAAAAGCCATAAAATCGATAGGTAAAAATGACATTCAAAAGACCATTTTTGACGGCTCACTTATGTATGCGGTAAAAATGCATCTTCGGTCAATATTGGCTATTTCCATCAAATTGGGCTGAATCGAAAAATACATCAAATCCACCCGATCCAATGGTACCGTTGCAATCAGCACGTCAAACTACGCCAGAAAAAGCCATAAAATCGATAGGTAAAAATGACATTCAAAAGACCATTTTTGACGGCTCACTTATGTATGTGCTGGATGTGCCTTCTCAACCAATAGCTGCTATTTTCAACAAATTGGGTTGAATCGACAAATACATCAAATCCACCCGATCCAAGGGTACCGTTGCAATCAGCACGTCAAACTACGCCAGAAAAAGCCATAAAATCGATAGGTAAAAATGACATGCAAAAGACCATTTTTGACGGCTCACTTACGTATGTGGTAAGAATGCATTTTCAGTCAATATTGGATATTTCCATCAAATTGGGCTGAATCAAAACATACATCAAATCCACCCGATCCAAGGGTACCGTTGCAATCAGCACGTCAAACTACGCCAGAAAAAACCATAAAATTGATAGTTAAAAATGACATTCAAAAGACCATTTTTGATATCTCACTTATGTATGCGGTAAAAATGCATTTTCGGTCAATATTGGCTATTTCCATCAAATTGGGCTTAATCGAAAAATACATCAAATCCACCCGATCCAATGGTACCGTTGCAATCAGCACGTCAAACTACGCCAGAAAAAGCCATAAAATCGATAGGTAAAAATGACATTCAAAAGACCATTTTTGACGACTCACTTATGATGCAGTAAAAATGCATCTTCGGTCAATATTGGCTATTTCCATCAAATTGGGCTGAATCGAAAAATACATCAAATCCACCCGATCCAATGGTACCGTTGCAATCAGCACGTCAAACTACGCCAGAAAAAGCCATAAAATCGATAGGTAAAAATGACATTCAAAAGACCATTTTTGACAGCTCACTTATGTATGCGGTAAAAATGCATTTTCGGTCAATATTGGCTATTTCCATCAAATTGGGCTGAATCGAAAAATGCATCAAATCCACCCGATCCGATGGTACCGTTGCAATCAGCACGTCAAACTACGCCAGAAAAAGCCATTAAATCAATAGGTAAAAATGACATTCAAGGGACCATTTTTGACAGCTCACTTATGTATGCAGTAAAAATGCATTTTCGGTCAATATTGGCTATTTCCATCAAATTGGGCTGAATCGAAAAATACATCAAATCCACCCGATCCAATGGTACCGTTGCAATCAGCACGTCAAACTACGCCAGAAAATGCCATAAAATCGATAGGTAAAAATGACATTCAAAAGACCATTTTTGACGGCTCACTTATGTATGTGCTGGAAGTGCCTTCTCGACCAATAGTGGCTATTTCCATCAAATTGGGCTGAATCGAAAAATACATCAAATCCACCCGATCCAATGGTACCGTTGCAATCAGCACGTCAAACTACGCCAGAAAAAGCCATAAAATCGATAGGTAAAAATGACATTCAAAAGACCATTTGTGACGGCTCACTTATGTATGCGGTAAGAATGCATTTTTCGTCAATATTGGTTATTTCTATCAAATTGGGCTGAATCAACACATACATCAAATCCACCCAATCCAATGGTACTGTTGCAATCAGCACGTCAAACTACGCCAGAGAAATCCATAAAATCGATGGGTAAAAATGACATTCAAAAGACCATTTGTGACGGCTCACTTATGTATGCGGAAAAAATGCATTTTCAGTCAATATTAGCTATTTCCATCATATTGGGCTGAATCTAAAAATACATCAAATCCACCCAATCCAATGGTACCGTTGTAATCAGCAGGTCTAACTACGCCAGAAAAAGCCATAAAATCGATAGGTAAAAATGACATTCAAAAGACCATTTTTGACGACTCACTTATGATGCAGTAAAAATGCATTTTTGGTCAATATTGGCTATTTCCATCAAATTGAGCTGAATCGAAAAATACATCAAATCCACCCGATCCAATGGTACCGTTGCAATCAGCACGTCAAACTACGCCAGAAAAAGCCATAAAATCGATAGGTAAAAATGACATTCAAAAGACCATTTTTGACAGCTCACTTATGTATGTGCTGGGAGTGCCTTCTCGACCAATAGCTGCTATTTTCATCAAATTGGGCTGAATCAAAAATACATCAAATCCACCCGATCCAATGGTACCGTTGCAATCAGCACGTCAAACTACGCCAGAAGAAGCCATAAAATCGACAGGTGAAAATGACATTCAAAAGACCATTTTTGACGGCTCACTTATGTATGTGCTGGAAGTGCCTTCTCGACCAATAGAGGCTATTTCCATCAATTTAGGCTGAACCAAAAAAATACATCAAATCCACCCGATCCAATGGTACCGTTGCAATCAACACGTCAAACTACGCCAGAAAAGGCCATAAAATCGATAGGTAAAAATGACATTCAAAAGACCATTTTTTACGGCTCACTCATGTATGCGGTAAAAATGCATTTTCGGTCAATATTGGCTATTTCCATCAAATTGGGCTGAATTGAAAAATACATCAAATCCACCCGATCCAATGGTACCGTTGCAATCAGCACGTCAAACTACGCCAGAAAAAGCCATAAAATCGATAGGTAAAAATGACTTCAAAAAACCATTTTTGACGGCTCACTTAGGTATGTGCTGAAAGTGTCCTTTCGACCAATAGCGACTATTTTCATCAAATTGGGCTGAATCGAAAAATACATCAAATCCACCCGATCCAATGGTACCGTTGCAATCAGCACGTCAAACTACGCCAGAAAAAGCCATTAAATCAATAGGTAAAAATGACATTCAAGGGACCATTTTTGACAGCTCACTTATGTATGCAGTAAAAATGCATTTTCGGTCAATATTGGCTATTTCCATCAAATTGGGCTGAATCGAAAAATACATCAAATCCACCCGATCCAATGGTACCGTTGCAATCAGCACGTCAAACTACGCCAGAAAATGCCATAAAATCGATAGGTAAAAATGACATTCAAAAGACCATTTTTGACGGCTCACTTATGTATGTGCTGGAAGTGCCTTCTCGACCAATAGTGGCTATTTCCATCAAATTGGGCTGAATCGAAAAATACATCAAATCCACCCGATCCAATGGTACCGTTGCAATCAGCACGTCAAACTTCGCCAGAAAAAGCCATAAAATTGATAGGTAAAAATTACATTCAAAAGACCATTTGTGACGGCTCACTTATGTATGCGGTAAGAATGCATTTTTCGTCAATATTGGTTATTTCTATCAAATTGGGCTGAATCAACACATACATCAAATCCACCCAATCCAATGGTACTGTTGCAATCAGCACGTCAAACTACGCCAGAGAAATCCATAAAATCGATGGGTAAAAATGACATTCAAAAGACCATTTGTGACGGCTCACTTATGTATGCGGAAAAAATGCATTTTCAGTCAATATTAGCTATTTCCATCATATTGGGCTGAATCTAAAAATACATCAAATCCACCCAATCCAATGGTACCGTTGTAATCAGCAGGTCTAACTACGCAAGAAAAAGCCATAAAATCGATAGGTAAAAATGACATTCAAAAGACCATTTTTGACGACTCACTTATGATGCAGTAAAAATGCATTTTTGGTCAATATTGGCTATTTCCATCAAATTGGGCTGAATCGAAAAATACATCAAATCCACCCGATCCAATGGTACCGTTGCAATCAGCACGTCAAACTACGCCAGAAAATGCCATAAAATCGATAGGTAAAAATGACATTCAAAAGACCATTTTTGACGGCTCACTTATGTATGTGCTGGAAGTGCCTTCTCGACCAATAGTGGCTATTTCCATCAAATTGGGCTGAATCGAAAAATACATCAAATCCACCCGATCCAATGGTACCGTTGCAATCAGCACGTCAAACTTCGCCAGAAAAAGCCATAAAATTGATAGGTAAAAATTACATTCAAAAGACCATTTGTGACGGCTCACTTATGTATGCGGTAAGAATGCATTTTTCGTCAATATTGGTTATTTCTATCAAATTGGGCTGAATCAACACATACATCAAATCCTCCCAATCCAATGGTACTGTTGCAATCAGCACGTCAAACTACGCCAGAGAAATCCATAAAATCGATGGGTAAAAATGACATTCAAAAGACCATTTGTGACGGCTCACTTATGTATGCGGAAAAAATGCATTTTCAGTCAATATTAGCTATTTCCATCATATTGGGCTGAATCTAAAAATACATCAAATCCACCCAATCCAATGGTACCGTTGTAATCAGCAGGTCTAACTACGCAAGAAAAAGCCATAAAATCGATAGGTAAAAATGACATTCAAAAGACCATTTTTGACGACTCACTTATGATGCAGTAAAAATGCATTTTTGGTCAATATTGGCTATTTCCATCAAATTGAGCTGAATCGATAAATACATCAAATCCACCCGATCCAATGGTACCGTTGCAATCAGCACGTCAAACTACGCCAGAAAAAGCCATAAAATCGATAGGTAAAAATGACATTCAAAAGACCATTTTTGACAGCTCACTTATGTATGTGCTGGGAGTGCCTTCTCGACCAATAGCTGCTATTTTCATCAAATTGGGCTGAATCAAAAATACATCAAATCCACCCGATCCAATGGTACCGTTGCAATCAGCACGTCAAACTACGCCAGAAAAAGCCATAAAATCGACAGGTGAAAATGACATTCAAAAGACCATTTTTGACGGCTCACTTATGTATGTGCTGGAAGTGCCTTCTCGACCAATAGAGGCTATTTCCATCAATTTAGGCTGAACCAAAAAAATACATCAAATCCACCCGATCCAATGGTACCGTTGCAATCAACACGTCAAACTACGCCAGAAAAGGCCATAAAATCGATAGGTAAAAATGACATTCAAAAGACCATTTTTTACGGCTCACTCATGTATGCGGTAAAAATGCATTTTCGGTCAATATTGGCTATTTCCATCAAATTGGGCTGAATTGAAAAATACATCAAATCCACCCGATCCAATGGTACCGTTGCAATCAGCACGTCAAACTACGCCAGAAAAAGCCATAAAATCGATAGGTAAAAATGACATTCAAAAGACCATTTTTGACGGCTCACTTAGGTATGTGCTGAAAGTGTCCTTTCGACCAATAGCGACTATTTTCATCAAATTGGGCTGAATCGAAAAATACATCAAATCCACCCGATCCAATGGTACCGTTGCAATCAGCACGTCAAACTACGCCAGAAAAGGCCATAAAATCGATAGGTAAAAATGACATTCAAAAGACCATTTTTGACGGCTCACTCATGTATGCGGTAAAAATGCATTTTCGATCAATATTAGCTATTTCCATCAAATTGGGCTGAATTGAAAAATACATCAAATCGAGCTGATCCAATGGTACCGTTGCAATCAGCACGTCAAACTACGCCAGAAAAAGCCATAAAATCGATAGGTAAAAATGACATTCAAAAGACCATTTGTGACGGCTCACTTATGTATGCGGCAAAAATGCATTTTCAGTCAATATTGGCTATTTCCATCATATTGGGCTCATACATCAAATCCACCCGATCCAATGGTACCGTTGTAATCAGCACGTCAAACTACGCAAGAAAAAGCCATAAAATCGATAGGTAAAAATGACATTCAAAAGACCATTTTTGACAACTCACTTATGATGCAGTAAAAATGCATTTTCGGTCAATATTGGCTATTTCCATCAAATTGGGCTGAATTGAAAAATACATCAAATCCACCCAATCCAATGGTACCGTTGCAATCAGCACGTCAAACTACGCCAGAAAAAGCCATAAAATCGATAGGTAAAAATGACATTCAAAAGACCATTTTTGACGGCTCACTTATGTATGCGGTAAAAATGCATCTTCGGTCAATATTGGCTATTTCCATCAAATTGGGCTGAATCGAAAAATACATCAAATCCACCCGATCCAATGGTACCGTTGCAATCAGCACGTCAAACTACGCCAGAAAAAGCCATAAAATCGATAGGTAAAAATGACATTCAAAAGACCATTTTTGACGGCTCACTTATGTATGTGCTGGAAGTGCCTTCTCGACCAATAGCGGCTATTTTCATCAAATTGGGCTAAATCGAAAAATACATCAAATCCACCCGATCCAATGGTACGGTTGCAATCAGCACGTCAAACTACGCCAGAAAAAGCCATAAAATCGATAGGTAAAAATGACATTCAAAAGACCATTTTTGACGGCTCACTTACGTATGCGGTAAAAATGCATTTTTGGTCAATATTGGCTTTTTCCATCAAATTGGGCTGAATCGAAGAATACATCAAATCCACCCGATCCAATGGTACTGTTGCAATCAGCACGTCAAACTACGCCAGAAAAAGCCATAAAATCGATAGGTAAAAATGACATTCAAAAGACCATTTTTGACGGCTCACTTATGTATGTGCTTGAAGTGCCTTCTCAACCAATAGTGGTTATTTTCATCAAATTGGGCTGAATCAAAAATACATAAAATCCACCCGATCCAATGGTACCGTTGCAATCAGCACGTCAAACTACGCCAGAAAAAGCCAGAAAATCGATAGGTAAAAATGACTTTCAAAAGACCATTTTTGACAGCTCACTCATGTATGCAGTAAAAATACATTTTTGGTCAATATTGGCTATTTCCATCAAATTGGGGTGAATTGAAAAATACATCAAATCCACCCGATCCAATGGTACCGTTGCAATCAGCACGTCAAACTACGCCAGAAAATGCCATAAAATCGAGAGGTAAAAATGACATTCAAAAGACCATTTTTGACGGCTCAATCATGTATGCGGTAAAAATGCATTTTCGGTCAATATTGGCTATTTCCATCAAATTGGGGTGAATTGAAAAATACATCAAAACCACCCGATCCAATGGTACCGTTGCAATCAGCACGTCAAACTACGCCAGAAAAAGCCATAAAATTGATAGGTAAAAATGACATTCAAAAGACCATTTTTGATAGCTCACTTATGTATGCGGTAAAAATGCATTTTCGGTCAATATTGGCTATTTCCATCAAATTGGGCTGAATTGAAAAATACATCAAAACCACCCTATCCAATGGTACTGTTGCAATCAGCACGTCAAACTACGCCTGAAAAAGCCATAAAATCGATAGGTAAAAATGACATTCAAAAGACCATTTTTGACGGCTCACTTATGTATGTGCTGGAAGTGCCTTCTCAACAAATAGCTGCTATTTTCAACAAATTGGGCTGAATCGACAAATACATCAAATCCACCCGATCCAATGGTACCGTTGCAATCAGCACGTCAAACTACGCCAGAAAAAGCCATAAAATCGATAGGTAAAAATGACATTCAAAAGACCATTTTTGACGGCTCACTTATGTATGCGGTAAAAATCCTTTTTCGGTCAATATTGGCTATTTCCATCAAATTGGCCTGAATCGAAAAATACATAAAATCCAGCTGATCCAATGGTACCGTTGCAATCAGCACGTCAAACTACACCAGAAAAAGCCTGAAAATCGATAGGTAAAAATGACATTCAAAAGACCATTTTTGACGGCTCACTTATGTATGTGCTTGAAGTGCCTTCTCGACCAATAGTGGCTATTTTCATCAAATTGGGCTGAATCAAAAATACATCAAATCCACCCGATCCAATGGTACCGTTGCAATCAGCACGTCAAACTACGCCAGAAAAAGCCATAAAATCGATAGGTAAAAATGACTTTCAAAAGACCATTTTTGACAGCTCACTCATGTATGCAGTAAAAATACATTTTTGGTCAATATTGGCTATTTCCATCAAATTGGGGTGAATTGAAAAATACATCAAATCCACCCGATCCAATGGTACCGTTGCAATCAGCACGTCAAACTACGCCAGAAAAAGCCATAAAATCGATAGGTAAAAATGACATTCAAAAGACCATTTTTGACGGCTCACTTATGTATGCGGTAAAAATGCATTTTCGGTCAATATTGGCTATTTCCATCAAATTGGGCTGAATCGAAAATTACATCAAATCCACCCGATCCAATGGTACGGTTGCAATCAGCACGTCAAACTACGCCAGAAAAAGCCATAAAATCGATAGGTAAAAATGACATTCAAAAGACCATTTTTGACGGCTCACTTACGTATGCGGTAAAAATGCATTTTTGGTCAATATTGGCTTTTTCCATCAAATTGGGCTGAATCGAAAAATACATCAAATCCACCCGATCCAATGGTACTGTTGCAATCAGCACGTCAAACTACGCCAGAAAAAGCCATAAAATCGATAGGTAAAAATGACATTCAAAAGACCATTTTTGACGGCTCACTTATGTATGTGCTTGAAGTGCCTTCTCAACCAATAGTGGTTATTTTCATCAAATTGGGCTGAATCAAAAATACATAAAATCCACCCGATCCAATGGTACCGTTGCAATCAGCACGTCAAACTACGCCAGAAAAAGCCATAAAATCGATAGGTAAAAATGACTTTCAAAAGACCATTTTTGACAGCTCACTCATGTATGCAGTAAAAATACATTTTTGGTCAATATTGGCTATTTCCATCAAATTGGGGTGAATTGAAAAATACATCAAATCCACCCGATCCAATGGTACCGTTGCAATCAGCACGTCAAACTACGCCAGAAAATGCCATAAAATCGAGAGGTAAAAATGACATTCAAAAGACCATTTTTGACGGCTCAATCATGTATGCGGTAAAAATGCATTTTCGGTCAATATTGGCTATTTCCATCAAATTGGGGTGAATTGAAAAATACATCAAAACCACCCGATCCAATGGTACCGTTGCAATCAGCACGTCAAACTACGCCAGAAAAAGCCATAAAATTGATAGGTAAAAATGACATTCAAAAGACCATTTTTGATAGCTCACTTATGTATGCGGTAAAAATGCATTTTCGGTCAATATTGGCTATTTCCATCAAATTGGGCTGAATTGAAAAATACATCAAAACCACCCTATCCAATGGTACTGTTGCAATCAGCACGTCAAACTACGCCTGAAAAAGCCATAAAATCGATAGGTAAAAATGACATTCAAAAGACCATTTTTGACGGCTCACTTATGTATGTGCTGGAAGTGCCTTCTCAACCAATAGCTGCTATTTTCAACAAATTGGGCTGAATCGACAAATACATCAAATCCACCCGATCCAATGGTACCGTTGCAATCAGC